>KN881635.1:0-59926 GCA_000934395.1 Fistulina hepatica ATCC 64428 | reverse complement strand
GCCGAATGGGTTGACCACTAGGGAAAAGCCATCGACCATCGGTAAGGTTACGCATGATTAAACCCTCTTGTTCTAAATCCATAAGAAGGGGGCAGTCTTGAGCTCGATGCCCATCTGTGCTGTTGCAGCCAAAACAAATATCCGCAGGTCCACGCATTGTAGGAATTACTGAGGAATTATACTGACCAACATTGAGAACACCACTACCCATATGAGTATGGTTAGAAGGAACTGTACTGCTGCTTCGTATAGACTGAGGTGGTTGTCGATTAATGCACTTGGCAGCTAAGCCAGGAGTGCCTCCATTCTGTACTGAGTCCATTTGAATGGCTTTGTAGTAGAGGGCTCCATAGCTAGGGTCACTAATTGACATACTATTTAAGCGTTTAATAATATCCTGCATTGCTTCATCATGGGGATCGATCGGCGGAGAAGGAGTAGGTCGAGGTACTGAAGTATTAGAAGGGGTATGTGAGCGGGTAGGACCAACTGCTGAAATAGGAGGAATAGGTCGGTAGGGCTTTGGCGTACTATTACGGCGCTTACGAGACTTGTGCTTGTCTTTATCTCTGCCTCGACGGTTTTCCTTTTCAAGGAAACGTTTAAAGGCCTTTCTGTGGTGCTCTGATTCTTCCTCTGAGTCTGATGAGTCTGAGTCTGATTCATCTGAGCTATCTTCTACTTGATGAACGGGAATGCCGAACTGGTCTGCTGCCAGAATAGCTGAGTCGAACCTGTCACGACTGAACGTACGCTGAGCTTGTTTATCAACTTGCTCCATTGACCATGGATTTCTTTCTGGATGATCTGGGTAACGCAAGGACAAAAGGTGTTCTAGTTTATCCCTCAAGTCAATGTGAATACCTAACCAGAAATAGATGTTGTACTCATTCTCGGTGATGTACTTGTTGTTAAGGAGATTGCCAGCAATGGCAATATATTTACGCTGATAACGCTTCCACTTGCTTAGATCCTTGATAGGGTACTGAGACTTCTTTTGTACAAATCGGGTTAAGTCACCTGCACGATGAGGTGCACGAGCCCGGTCTGCATCGAAGTTGTCTTCAATGGCCTTTCGTAATTTAGGCCAATCATTAGAATGGAAATGTGTAGAACCTCTGACAAAGGCAGCTACTGAGGGTGAGACATACTTCAAAATACACCTACACTGATCACCAGGATCAGTGACTCGATGATACTGAAGAAGTTCTTCATAATGGTCGAGAAATGACTCGACATCCCAATAGTTACCTGAAAAGGTTGTTGGTGCTGTCTTGCTACCACGCATGGGCATGTTCAAGGCAGGATGATTTAAGGGTTGGTGGGCTGCATCGTCTGCAGGAGGCCTTCGTGGCGGCGATGATGATGATGGATGATTTGGAGAATGCGACATAGTAGAATAGGAAGGAATTCAGATAGGGATTCACTGAAGTGATTATCTGAAGCGCTGGTGACGTGTGACGTACACCAACAATGCTGACTAGGAGTGTGGGAATACCAGTAGTGTTTGGAAAAATGCCCCTCGCGGTGGGCTCCAGATGTCGTATCGCAAGTGGTCGACTTGCCCAGATAGGGGTCGGTACAGTCTTTAGCACGGGGCTACCTGGTTGTTCGTAGGGGAAATTACTAAACACTAAGGGAATTTTAAGAAAACTCCTGATAGGGGGTTTGAGGTTTGGTTGATTGGTGTTGTGAGGGTGCTACTGTGAGTCAGACGTGACTAACTAAAGCAGCGTAATTGTTAGGAAACTGGTCACTGACTTTAACAGGCTATCCAATGTGGATAGGTCTACAGAGCTTAGAGCTCCGGGCAGTAGTTGAGTATGGGTTGAATACGATATGAGTCAGACACACAGGTCAATACGATATAGAGTCAGTTATGAGTCAAATACGATAAGCAGTCAATACGATACAGGTTCCTTCGTGGAGACCTGGATACTTCTAGCAACAACTAAAAGTGGACCTGTCCTCGAAACAGAGTCACACTGATTACGCCTCAAATGTAAGTGGGCTTTAGGCTGAGGAAACTTTGTCCTCCCTAGGGGGCCACAAGTTACTGATAG
This sequence comes from Fistulina hepatica ATCC 64428, assembly GCA_000934395.1. Classification (NCBI taxonomy): domain Eukaryota; kingdom Fungi; phylum Basidiomycota; class Agaricomycetes; order Agaricales; family Fistulinaceae; genus Fistulina; species Fistulina hepatica. The sequence continues at coordinate 57,863 of KN881635.1, read as the reverse complement.
ACTTAGTACTGAGGAACAACTTCTCAGGCTGTAAGAATTACTTAGGGCAAGAACTGCACTCTGGCACTGAACTCACTCTGGGGGTAAAAAGCATGCATTATGTGGGTGAAGGCCTGAGCCTTTTATACTGTACAAATGTGGCTATGTAAATATGTATGTAATGACTATTACCTACTGATTTATAAGGTGATTGATAAGAATTTGTGAGGATTAATCAGCAAATTAGTAATTGTATTAGTAATAAATGTGAATGGTCCAATAGCATTTTGTGAAATTATTTCACATGCTATGGATCAGTCAGCGCCACTATATGCTGAGTAATGCACTGATTAATGTGCTGAGTAAGACTGTGAGGATTAATCAGCAAAAAGATATATGCTGAGTAATGCGCTGATTAATGTGCTGAGTAAGACTGCTATGACCAGTCAGTGCCAACATGTACACTGAGTAAGATGGGTCCTGGCTTTGTCATGTAATCATTATACATGAATAAGACACAATTCTTTTCTGATCAATAATGTCTATTTCTCCTGCCTCAAAATGAGTCATAGTTAGTCATTATGTCAATTGACTCATAGACATTTCACAATATTAATGAATATAATAAAATGGAATTATTATATTCAATTGTGGACTGACCCATATTTATGTGTTTTTATGATTAACAGCTTTCATGTACGACATCGCGTCAACAGGCCTTCTCTATTTACAGAACCGTACTTACTAGGATTCGAACTCATGACTCCAATTATATATAAAAGAATTACTAGGACTAATCACGTGACCATTATTATATACAAAGGATTGTTTCACGCAGAGGGTAGATCGTAGGACATAGCATTTAAGGTAATCGGTTTCACTCAAATTACCTGGTCTGTGCCCACTCGCAATAGTATTTAAAGTAGTGTACATACGCATGTATTCTGCACTTCACCTCTTGTAGTATATACCAGAACAAAGACCAATACTCACAGAACCGGCTATCTAATCATCTTCGGCTTTCGAGCGACTCGTGTTCTCACTCTATTACCTTCACACTTCACTTGTCACGTCAAGGTTGCGACTCAGTCAGGTGTTTTGTCACCTCCAACGCTTCACTCTTTGCATAGGGGTCGCGTCATCAGTTCTCACGACGGTATTACAACTACCGGTCGTCACATTAGGTGAAGTCGTTTAGCACGACTCGCTCATTACTCTAGTCCACTCGCATCCACGTTTCGTCTCTCCATTGCTAACTAATCATAGACCCTTGTGCTCAAAACACAAGGTGTTTAAATAATCCGAACGGTTAGCTTTGATTCCTTAAGTGGAACAAAGTTTTGGTGTACCAATCGTGAGGGAGGTAGTCAATCCACCCACGAGCACCTGTTATAACTGCGGATTTGACTGTTGTATTTTACCTGCCCCGAGAAAACTACCGGGAGGACTTAACGTATCTACTCCGTAAGGCCCTTTTACCTATGCATTGTGTTTGCGAATCATTACATACAAAATACTTACTTAGGAAAACCGAAATTACTTTACAAATACCTATCATGAGCTCTCCAACCAATCCCTTCACCAATCTGCCCACTATGCAGCAATTCCAAGAAGCTTTCACCGATCTACGAGGACAGCTTGCCACTCAACAAGCCCTCATTGATATGCAAGCAGCCCAGCTGCAAGCCTTTTCAACAACCACTCCGCTAGTCCAAACCAATGCAGGGAACGCAAGAGTTGCCGCTGGAATGGCTGGCCAAGGACTTATCGGAGTCAAGGCTGTTAAGCCTACTCCCTTCGAAGGAACTCGAGGCGACGAAGCCCGAGCATTCGTATCATCTCTCCGCCTTTACCGGGTGTTAAACGTCACAGCCTTCCCCACCGACACAACCTTTATACTATGGTCCCTCGCCCTGATCCAAGGAAAAGCACGCCCTTGGGCACAAGTCGTAACAGAAGAAGCCTTAGAAACCCTCACGGAACCGAACGAACTGCACCCACTTTATGTCCTTAACTTCGAAGAATTTGTCAAACATTTCTCAATCTCATACTACGACCTTGACGCTGAACGCGTCGCTGCAAGGAAGCTCGAGCTTCTTAAGCAAACAGGACCCGCTGCCGAGTACCTCGGAGAATTCCGCAAACTATGCCGCATCGCCGGCTACGAAATGAACACGTTCCAAACCATGCGAGCGTTCAGAAATGGGCTAAAAGAGCATGTGAAAGATGAACTAGCACTCAGAGACGAACCCCCAACCTTCGACACTCTCGCGGACTTAGCAGTCCGCATCGATAATCGGCACTGGGAACGCCAACAGGAGAAGAGAGTTACCACTGCAACAAGGCCTACTCCTTTTGCAACTATCAGACCAGTCCCAAGCCCAACGCCCAACTGGCGCACTCCATCCACTCCACCGCGCCCCAACCCATTTCAACCGGCCACCACTGCCCCACCCCGGGATCCAAATGCCATGGATATCTCCGGAGGAAGGAAACGGATCACTCCGCAAGAACGACAGCGCCGCATCAAGAACAACCTTTGTTTGTACTGCGGACAAGCCGGACATACAGTCCAGGCCCACCGCCTTCCACAAAGGGTAAATGCGGTAACAACGGAAACACCCCCGTACCCATGGGGACCATATGTACCAACACCAGTCCCGCAGCAGTACTATACTACGCCGCAAACACCACAACAGCTGTACTACGCTGCGGCAACCTTTCAAGCATCACTCCCGCTGCCGCAACAACGGCGAATGCTTCCACCAGCGCCATCGCACTCTTCACCGTCTACAACCCAGCCGCAAGCACCGGTCGAACCCAAGGACGATCTTATTAGTTTGGATTTTTAAAGACGCCTCGGGTGAAAGTTGTGTCCCCGAAGGCCCCTCGTGTTAAATACGGACCAAGACCTTGTGTAAATATACGCGCTTCTGTACTACCGTACTCAGAGCAGAATGCACGGCGTTTGGTTATTGATACAAAACTTGACATGGGAAAAATCACAACGCCGCATGCCATGATCGACTGCGGCGCTACAGGCATCTTCATCAACAAACGGTTCGTCGCAAAGGAAAAACTCCCTAAAGTCCCACGGGAATTTCCACTACCGATGAAAGATATAGATGGACGATCATTAGGCACGGTTTCACATCAGGTCAAAGGCACACTTCGGGTTCAGAACCATGAGGAAGAAGCACTATTCGACGTAGCACCCGTCGGACGGTACCCCCTCGTCCTAGGGTTACCATGGCTCCAGAAACACAACCCCGACATTGACTGGACCACTGGAAGGATTGTTTTTGGCTCGGCACACTGCTCTGCTCGCTGCCTAGACAAGGCGCCCGATGTAGTCGCAAGGACAGATAACGCAATTGACCTTGTTGATCCCATGGACGAGGACGAAGCAGAGATATTTGCAATGGAAACAGCTACCAAGAAAAACCTCTCGGCGGAAATAGCTTCTAAGCATAAGGAAGCACCAAAACCGATTGAGGAAATTGTCCCGGCAGAATATCATGATCTTCTTGATGTCTTCTCCAAAGAAAAGGCTTCTATACTCCCGGAACACCACTCCTATGACTGCGCAATTAACTTCGTCGAAGGAGCTGAACTCCCGAGACCCTCTGGACTTATCCCCATGTCTGACTCCGAGTTAAAAGAACTACGAGAATGGCTCGATGACATGCTGGCAAAAGGATTTATAACACCATCTAAATCACCAGTCGCAGCACCTTGCTTCTTTGTCCCAAAGAAAGATGGTACCAAACGACTAGTTGTCGACTGGAGAAAACTAAACGCTATCACCGTTAAAGACCAGTACCCGATTCCCCGACTAGATGAAATTGTCGATCGGCTACGAGGCTCCACGGTCTTTTCGAAGTTCGACCTACGGCACGGCTACAATCAGATCAGGATTCGTGAAGGGGATGAATGGAAAACCGCCTTCCGTTGCCGCTACGGGAATTACCAATTCAATGTCATGCACTTTGGTCTCACAGGAGCAGTCGGAGCCTTCCAATGTTTCATAAATGATACTCTTGGCCCGCTACTGGATGTCGAATGTACAAATATCCTCGACGACACTCTATCATTCGCAAAAACACTCCCGAAGCATATAGCCACCAACCGAGAAATCTTACAATGTTTCCGAGCAAACCATCTATACTGCCGAGCTGAAAAGTGCGAGTTCCACAAACAAGAAATTGACTTTATTGGGGTACGCGTCACTACGAAAGGCTTTGAAATGGACAAATGGAAAGTAGAGGCAATTCGAGATTGGAAACCCCCAAGAAACCTCAGAGAAGTCAGAGAATTTTTGGGATTTATCGGATTTTACCGGCGCTTTATTAAGCAATTTTCACACACGGCAAGACCACTCCATGATCTTGAGAAAAAAGATGTACAATGGCACTGGGAAGAACGGGAGCAGGCCGCATTCGACCAATTAAAGAATGCAGTGACCACCGCACCAGTACTAGCACATCCCGATCCCGAGAAGCCTTATACCATGGAAACAGATGCATCCGGATATGCTTATGGCGCAATCTTGTCGCAAAAACAGGAGTACGATCGAAGACACCACCCCATCGCATTCCTATCGAAATCAATGACACCAGCTGAAAGAAACTATGATATTTACGACAAGGAAATGCTTGCAGTAGTCCGTGCACTGCAGCATTGGCGACAATACCTGGAAAGCACACGAGATCCAATTCAAATCATTACCGATCATAAAAATCTCGAGCACTTCTCGAAGCCACTTCCCTTATCTAAACGCCAAATGCGCTGGCTCGATTTCCTTTCACGATACAATTTCCAAATCGCTTACCGGCCTGGTCCTCAAAATCGCACAGATGCTCTCTCTCGACGCTCCGACCACCGACCTAAAGAGGGGGCTGATGACCTCTACACGCTTTTAAAGCCGGAACACTTTATGGAAATTCCAGGCCTGGAAACTCTTGACTTGGACTTCACTACTATAGCCGGGCTATACGCCTCAGACGCTGAGATCCTCAATCTCATTAAGGAACGCCTTGCAAATGACGCCAATCTTGCCGAACTAATCAAACTCCTGTCGGCTGATCGTCGCGAACTCGTTGGAAGTATCAAAGCAGCACTTCAGGACTTCTCATACGAGGAAGGGCTCCTATATCATTTAGGAAAAGTCTATGTTCCAGCAGATGAAGAGATTAAACGGAAAATCCTTGAATTATATCATGATGCAATGATTGCCGGGCACCCTGGACGAGCACCCACATTAGAGCTCGTAGACCGCTTTTACTATTGGCCCTCAATGAAAGCATACGTTAACCGATACGTCGACGGATGCCAAGAGTGCCAACGAATGAAAGCACGAAACACACCACCTCCCGGCTTTCTAAAACCTCTAGAAGTTCCAACCGGTCGCTGGCAGTCCATTACCTATGATTTCATCACGGATTTACCCCGAACACGCAGAAATCACGACGCGATCCTAGTCGTCGTTGACCGCCTTACCAAACACAGACATTTCGTTGAATGCACGATGAAAGGAGAGGGAAAGCAGCTGTCATCTGAGGATACGGCGACCTTGTTCCGACGAAACGTCTGGAAACTTCATGGGTGCCCAGTGGAAGCGACATCGGACAGAGGAAGGCAGTTCGACTCGGCATTCATGAGGTCTCTTTACAAGCAACTCGGCATTAATCCCCGATTCTCTACTGCGTATCACCCGCAAACTGACGGACAAATGGAAGTTACAAACAAAAGTGTCAAACTCTTCCTACGGCTCTACTGTGGGCACCGACAAGATGATTGGGATGAATATCTCGATCTTGGAGAATTTGCATACAACAACCGAATTCATTCCTCCATCGGTATGTCACCATTCTACGCAGACCTCGGATATCATCCTATATTCTCCACGGTCCCTTCGCACGGACAAGGGAATCCAAAGGCGGAAGAGTATGCAGAAGGGCTCGACCGGCTGCAAAAGGAAATTCAGTCAGCCATCATTCTGGCACAGGAAAGGCAGAAAAAGGCGTACGACACGCATCATCGGGATACGCCTCAATACGATATAGGGCAACAAGTTTGGTTAGAAGCCATCAATATCACCACCGATCGGCCTACCAAGAAACTCGCTCCTCGACGTCTCGGCCCTTACAAAATTGCTGTGAAGATTTCATTGCATGCCTACCGACTCGACTTACCAAAGACAATGAATATCCATCCAGTATTCCATGTCAATCTCCTCACCATTGTACATGAAGATACGATACCCGGGAGAGTTTTCAAAGAACCGGAACCAGAAATAGTCGAAGGAGAAGAACGCTGGGAAGTGGCCGCGATTCTTAACTCAAGGTTCTACCGAAAGAGACTCCAGTACCTAGTACAATGGAAAGGATTCGATCCCAGCAACGACAGCTGGGAACCGGTCGAGATCTTGGAAGAGGACTGTCCTACTATGATCGAAGAATTCCATGCACGTTTTCCCGAAGCATGGTCAAAAACACACAAACCGCCTCCTCGCTCGTAAGGATGCTCGTCGCGGCCTAGGAGGGGAGTACTGTCACAACCCCGAGGAAACGTTACCTTTTACGGCTGGTGTATTGTCACCGGGCATTCATAATGCTCGCGTCAACAGGCCTTCTCTATTTACAGAACCGTACTTACTAGGATTCGAACTCATGACTCCAATTATATATAAAAGAATTACTAGGACTAATCACGTGACCATTATTATATACAAAGGATTGTTTCACGCAGAGGGTAGATCGTAGGACATAGCATTTAAGGTAATCGGTTTCACTCAAATTACCTGGTCTGTGCCCACTCGCAATAGTATTTAAAATAGTGTACATACGCATGTATTCTGCACTTCACCTCTTGTAGTATATACCAGAACAAAGACCAATACTCACAGAACCGGCTATCTAATCGTCTTCAGCTTTCGAGCAACTCGTGTTCTCACTCTATTACCTTCACGCTTCACTTGTCACGTCAAGGTTGCGACTCAGTCAGGTGTTTTGTCACCTCCAATGCTTCACTCTTTGCATAGGGGTCGCGTCATCAGTTCTCACGACGGTATTACGACTACCGGTCGTCACAGGTGGTACTGCTTTATTTAGCAAGTAATTAACGAGTTCTACTCCCCCTTCCCGACATAGTTTTAGCACATGTGCCTCGTCCTCAACCGAAGTTTGAGACGGATCGTTGCTAGAGGGCTCTGGATTTGTGGTAGAACTAGGTCCGGGAACCTGTTCAGTACCAGACTGTGGTTTTTGAGCACGAGGGCGACTCTGCTCGATACCAACTGTCTTTTTCCATTTGCCCGTCCGTTCTATATCCTTGGTTATATCTGTAGGGTGCCGTGTTTCACCATAGATATTACCTGGACGTGTAGGCACTTTCCGCATTCTGCCAGAGCGGCGCAGACCTTCTTCGGTCTGCTGCGGCTCTTCTCTCGGAGGCGAAGGCAGCAGACTAGGACTAGGCGAGTATTCTAACTCAGAGCCATCATGATCATTGTCATGTGTGTCCTGGTCTCCTTTGGGAAAGTATGGAGTACGGGGGCGATTTTGATTGTCATCCCCAACTTCTGGAGGAATGTCCTGTGGTTGATTTTCTGCTGGTCCTTGTTCTTCATCTTCCTCATCAGAGTAGTCTCCCATGGGAAGGTAGCCTTGACGCTTTTGGTCAGAGCATTTTGGAAACACTTTTTCATCAAACAGGGCATGTGACCCTGTGTAGAGTATATTGTTTGGCAGGTGCATAAATAAATATCCTTTCATTCCTTCAGGAACGCCAAGATAAATCATCATTTCTGATTTAGGGCTAAGTTTATTTGCCCTTACGTCTTCTGGAAGATAGATGTATGTGCCACATCCGAATACTCTCAGATGTGAAATGTCTGGTTTTTCGCCGTTTAAAACCTCATAAGGTGTCAGCCAATTAAGGGCGACGAATCGGCGTGCGATTATACACATGCACTGCGTAAAGAATCGCGAATTCGCACCATGAATCAGGCAAACATGCCATGAGACGCATAGGCTCAGCCTTATCCATGAGCGTGCGATTAATTCGCTCAGCTCGTCCATTCTGCTGGGGGGTATGCGGAACGGATTGGAGGACTTCAATGCCTAAGTCCCTGAGGGCGTTGAGGAACTCATCACTCTTGTACTCTCCCCCTGCATCGGACATCCACTGCTTAATTGTGATGCCGAACTTATTTTTAATAAGTGCGACAAATTGCCACATGGCTTTAATGGCGTCGGACTTCTTTTTTAGCAGTACAGTCCATGCGTGAGAGGTAAAGTCATCGTAGAAGGTGATGAAGTACCTATAACGGTGATAAGATGTCACCAGAAAGCTCTTTAAGTCCGAGTGAATTTTTTCGAATGGCTTTGATGCACAAGTCGTGGATGGCGGGAAGGACTTTGAAGTCATTTTCCCTTTAGCACATCCGGGACAAATGGGATTATCCTTTGGAAAAGGAATTGCCGATGGGAAACCAGAGGTGTGTTCCTCTGTATGCCTTAACACCTGTTTAGACGGGTGTCCAAGACGTCTATGCATGGTTTTGTAGTCGACTGTCACACAGACAGCGTCTACACGAAGATCCGAGGGGTATGAAGTTAACCAATAGATGGTTCCCCCTGGATACGCAGGATGGAACACTAACAATTCTGTTTGAGTGTCATCCTTGTGAAAAAAGGCGATTGAAATATCATCACCACCCACTACTAATCCTTCTTTGAGAAGGGTGCCCATTGAGAGTAAGCGACAGTCCATGTTTGCTATGTAATACACAGGATACAATTTGGATGTCAGCTCTCTCTGTTTGCCGTTACGATAGACAAAGTGATTTAGCAGCACAGTGCCTTTGCCAATAATGGCTAGGGGTGTGTCTGCTTTCGCAGTTCGGATGAGGAGAGGATCCTCGAGTTCTTCGAAGGTTGCGAAATCTTCTTTGTGTGGCGTAAAGTGCATTGAAGCACCTGAATCGATCATCCATCGCTGGTGATCTTCTAACTCAGAGGAGTCAGCAGTTTCATTTTGCTTTCCCTTTCCTTTGCACTGAGTGCAACTTGCATAATTGTTTTGAGCACAAAACACTTTATTGCAGAAATCATGTACACAGGAAACTACATCTGTGTACAAATGTCCATGTACATATTTAATTTTACAAAAATTGCGCGTACAGTGCGTATGTCCATGTATGCAATGAGCGCCTACATTCTGGCGCTGTGAAGTGTTCAGCTCATGATAAAGTGAAGCAACGGAAGGTACTTGCCTCTCTGAAAAAGCGGGGTCACCAAGACCCACGAACTCGTTGCCGACCATGTCGGCGAACTCTTGGTCATCAAGACCACTAATCTTTGCTATCTCCAGCTCGACTTCGTCCTCCCAAATAAGGGGCTCATCGTCGTTGAGGGAGACCACATCATCATTCTTCTTGGAGCGCTTTGTAGGGTGCTCCCGGTCATCCAAGTCCTCGAGCGTCACTGCGCTCGAACTGGCCACAGGAGGCTTTTCAAACATAGGCTCAAGAGCCTTGATGTTGGAAACCTTGGTTGGGAGACCTATGTCTCGACACAAGTCGAAGGAAGAGTTTAAGGACTTCCATGGTCCAGGGCCTTCATGTTGCCAGTGAGCGGCAGGTCGCTCTTTCTCGACGCGAGTGGTGAGACCCACAGGGGAGATGGATGATACATGTGTCAGTAGCGGCGCAGGAAGAGAAGGGAGAAGAGGGGCCACAATGTGCGAGTTTCCTTGTGCAACATGCATGTGCGCACCCTCGATAGCCTTAGGCTTCCCTCCACGCTGGTTCTTCCTGCCGCGCTTTCCGCGATAAGTCTTCTTCTTCTCGCTGTCGCTGCTGCCACCTTGTTGAGGGCGCTGCTGCTGCGAGAAGCCTTGGTTGTTGTGCTTGCGCTTGACAGTGCTAAGCTTGCCTGCATTGGGAGCAGAGGTTGACTGGGTGTTCTGCTCCCACTTTGCAATTATGGCGTCACGAACCAAAGGAAACTTAATCGCCTCGGCTTTGTGCTGCTGCAGAATGATGGTCGCGATGTTGGACCACTTCTGGGGTAGCGCGTTGAGGAGAATCATCCCCTCGAAGAATTCGGGCAGGCCGCCGCTGGATTCTGGAGAGTCCTTTTCTAAGTGTTGGAGATGGTCGTAGATCAACTCGATCTCCTGCGCTGGGTGGACATTCCCAGAGATGCGAAGGGTGACGGCAGCCTTGAAGTGCGTGAAGATCGCAGAAGCACCAGGCTGGCCGTACTCTTGCTGGAGCTTGGTCCAGGCGGTGGCAGCATTAAGATCAGCGATCTTATTTTGCAGCGTCGGGGAGACATGCAGGGTGATGTTACCCTTGGCCTTGTTGTTGGTGCTTCGCCATTCCTTGAGTGCAGCAAGTTGTACCGCCGTGGGCGGTGACGACTGCGCAGGAGACTTCTCGGAACCATCAGTGACGGTCTAGAGGTCTTGGGACTCGAGGAAGGCGCGCATCTGCTTAGACCACTCGGGCCAGTTGGAACCGTTGAGAACGGTAACAAGCTGAGTGAGTGTGGAAGACATTGTAAAATCTGTGAGGACAGAAAAACGTCATCAGCATGAGCCTTTCAGAGAGAAAGGTGGGCATAGTGTCAAGCACAAAGGTGTGACGCCAGGCAAGAGGGTACAATTGCTATTGCAGCCATCGAGAGCGCTATTGCAGCTACTCGAGGCGCTGTTGCAGCCATTGAAGGCGCTACAAGCAATGCTGGGCGGGGCCCATAACCTGTTGAGCAGAAGCTGTACACACTAAGCTCTTACCTGTGAGGTTAGGTTTACTGAGGCTGTAGCAACTACGGTATGTAAACGACTTATCATTATAAGAGCATGAATGCTGCTCCTTATATACTCATTACAGTGTACCTATTATTAGTACACTACTATCACATGTCTCTAGTACGCTGACTGAGACTGTCATGTGATTCTGATAGATATTGGAATATGAGTCGTGAGTACTGTCGTAATAGACAGTACCGTCGGTGTGAATCATGTACGACCTTATGGAGATAGAGCCGTATGTTCAACAGTTTCTCGAGTTTTTTCTCTACTGACGATGGCATTCCTTGGACAGTTGTAAGGTACTGCGTCATTCCTCTTATTATCCATTGGATTATTATTTTTTGTCCGTCCATGGTAGGGTTTGACCTGTTCCACTGTGCTAGGGCCTTATCAATTTTTTCTAGGATCGGTGTCCATAGTGCATCTTCTCTGGCCCTGTTTCCTATCCTGCCCCCGAGGATCCTTGTTGTCTCCCCATCGTCCAGGATTTCGATTTCTTCATCTATCTCAATCACTTGGTTTTCATTGATCTTTCATTTTGTTTTAATGGATGCTCTGTATTCTGGTGAGCCGATCGGTATTATTACCGTCTTTTCTATATTAAACTTTGCTTTGGACGCTGCACACCATTCTGAGAGGATATGCGACAGCCTGTTATAGTCATCTCTCTCAGACAGGTAGACTGTTGTGTCGTCTGCGAACATCTTGACAATCAGCCTGCTTTCGGTTCCAGGTAGGTCGTATCCGTTTAGCCTTGAGTTTCTGATCATGCATGCTAACAGTTCAATTGCTATATCAAATAGAAGGCATGACATGGGGTCTCCCTGACGCACACCTCTAATTACATTGTATGCAGAGCTGAACATTCCGTTTATGGCTATTACTGTTTCTGCATTTTCGTATAGATTTCTTACTGTTTGAATGAATTCATCCGGCAGCTCGAAAGCTTTCATTGTTCGCCAGAGATAGTCGTGCGAGATCTTATCGTATGCTTTTTCTTGGTCGAGGGCGACTATTACACCGTTTTCTTCAGTTGCTTCGGCATATGCGCACATAAGCTTTGCCAGGCGTACTTGGTCATGTATTGACCTGCTCGGTATGAAGCCCGCTTGGTCGGGGTTTATTATTGCAGGTGCCACTTCTGCGAGTTTCATGGCCAGGGCTTTGGTCATCACTTTATAGTCTGCGTTCAGCAACGTTAGCGGTCTGTAGTTCTCGATGTCTGCCTTGTCTTTCTTTTTGTACATCGGGCACATCCATCCTTTGTTGAAATCAGATCCTTGCTCTATTCCGCTTCTCTCAACATCGTTGAAAACCGACGTCATTATTTCCATGACATCGAAAGCTGGTTTGTTTTCTTTTATGTCTTGAATGTATTGTTGGTCTAACATTTTCCACACTTCGTAGGGGATACCGTCGAGCCCGGTTGCTTTCCCATTTTCTGTTTTCCTCGCTGCTCGTTCTACCTGCGCTCTCGTCAAGCATTTCCTGAGGTCTTGCTGGCTTTCTTCGTTAGCCTTTGATCCTTCAGGGATCGGGCTTAGGGCCTGTTGGATTTTTTCCTCCCTTAGCTCGTCTCCACCCAGTTCTACATCGGCCATTTGAAGGTTGCTGTGGTACTTTCTGGCCACTTCTGCCATCTCGGCGGTGTCTGTTGTCGATCTTTGGGGGGCTGAGCCTGGCACATTCAGGACCCTTATCACGTCTTTGGTGCATATTTCTTTGTTTGATTTCGCCCAGTACTTATCTGTTGCCATTTCGCTTCGTAGCCTATTTGTCGCTGCGGTTGACTTCCTCTTTGTTGAGTGCCTTACCCGCTCTAGGCTCGACAGCCGCTCCTTGAGGACTGCAGCATTTTCAACCTTTTCTTCTTCGTTTGTCTCAGGGTCATTCAGCATTTGCTGTATGTCTTTTTCCAGGTCCTTTAATTGAACTTGGATTAACGGCACTGCGACCTTACAGTAGTTCCTTGCTACTTCTCTCAGGTCCCGCTTGAAACGCGCATATCGGCGTTGGAGCGACTCTTTTGGACCTTGCCATTCACGCGGGTATGCAGATCCATCAATTTCGCTTTGGAAACACATTCCCAATTTTTTTATTTTTGATTTCAATTTCTTGTTACCTAGCATGTAGGTTGGGAATGTCCACCTCCCTTTTCCTATGTATGGCATTCTCGTGTTAATTATTGTCACTGCCACAATTTTATGGTCCGTTTCGATACCCGGCTGTTCGATCGACCATGACAGACTGTCTCGATTGATTCCCTCTGTTGCATATATTCGGTCAATCCTTGACTTCGACCCTGTCGCTTTTTGGTGGTAAGTATATGCCCTTTCTGTCAGGTGTGCGTGGCGCCACCCGTCGCTCAGGTTGTACATTAGTTTTAGGTCATCTAACATGTCAGCCGCTGCAGTGTTATCTGCATGCATCGGCAGGCGATCAATTTTGTCTTCAACCATGTTTGTATCTCCTAGCATGATATCGATGGTTTGTGCATGGGGCAGCTCGTCCAGCTTCGTTACTATTTCCATCCAGAACAGCGTGTTCAGATTTTCACCCTCATCATTATACTTGTTTAGGTTTGGTGCGTAAACTGCCAATATATTTAGGAGTCTTTCATCGCTCCATGGTAGGGACACCAGGATTGCCCGGCCTGGTATTATTATTTTGTATGATGCTTGGTCCGCCTCTACTTGTTCACGGTTTAGTACTATGGCTATCCCCACTGCTTGGGACGGGTTTGCTGGATCACTCGAGTGAATTATCCGTAGGCGCTTCCCGAAGAGCTCATGAAGGTCCGCCACATGGTTATCGGTCAGGTGGGTCTCCTGTACCACTAGTGCACCAATTCTTTTATCTCTAACTAATTGGTTTATGTGCAGCCATTTATTTTCTGCCGTCATGCTCTCGCCTACTGCTGTTATGAGGCCTCTGCCTCGCATATTCCATGACGCTATCTTTACTGTTGCTTTGCTGCTTCGCTTTCATTGCCTTCTTCGCCCTTCAGGCGCGGCTCCCTCTCTTTGTGATCGCAGTTCTCTCATTGCGGACCGGTTTATCCTCCGGCCACCCACATGTCTAGCTCTTCTTCTCTGACGTGTGTTGGTTGGCTCGTGCTCCTCTGGTTTTCACAATGTATGTAAAATTGTACATTTGGTTCCACAATCTGGAAATTTGGAACAACCGGACCCGGATTTCGTTGTGATGGCTGATGTGACATACCGAAGGGTTGCCATCAAATCGAAATTCCTGTCCGCCAAATCGAAAAAGTGGCCAAAACCAAATTTTAATTTTCATTCACTGATGATCATTGATGATCACAACTCCAAATCTTGTTTTTTTTTTAATTTTGTCCACCAAGGTCCTCCATAGCCTAGTCTCTTATAAGCAAACAAAAATGGAAGTGAACCGTTCCATTTTGACCGACCTGCCCACCAGCTCAACATTGCAAAAGATACTTTGCGACAATCTAATAATAAGGATGTCCTTACAACTTGCAAGAAGTATCGGATCCCGGCAATGTCAACGCCTCATAGACGGCGATCAAGAACCGACGGTTAAACGTTGAAGATGCGTTTGGCAGTCGTTGACTCTTGACGTCGACTCCTCGCGGAGTCAGACGCCTTACTTCAGCCTCTCTTCGTACTATACCCTGCATCTGCCCTTCCCTTTCGCCGATATGGCGTCCACATACGCAAAAAGTCCAGTAACGCTGTCCACGCCAAAGCGCTTGTCGAAGGCAGCTTCTAATCAATCCATAAACCACCTTCTCAATTTCACTTTGCCTCCCCGACAAGCGCTCAACCCATCTAGTTTGCCGCGGAGAAGTAGAAAGACCGCACACTATGGAGTATGGAACAAAGAACGTACGTGCCTATCCTTAAGTTCCTAGCATTCCTGGAACAAGTTGCAGGCTTTGTCAACGCACAGTATCGATTCGTCATGAATCCTATGGGTGATTACACCGTCCACTTTGCAGATCCGGACATGTAGGTGTCGTGTTTAGCATCAATGTACTTTAATCAATATGAACGAATCCGGAGATTCTTCCAATGGCAAGATATACTGCAGGTGATCATACCGAGATCATCTGCGCTCGCGGTCGCCGCCACGACATCTGCAGGGGACGAAGGACATACTTCCTGCCCAATCTGTCTTTCCCCTCCTACCGCGCCACGAATGACCAAATGTGGACATGTGTGCAAACAATGTTTATTAATTATCGTCGGTGCTTATCGCCCGCGTCTCTAGGTTTTCTGCTTTCCGTGTATATTGCATTACCTGAACACGTCGGAAAGTAAATGGGCGCGTTGTCCAATTTGTGGCGACACGATAAATGAGAAGGAGCTCAAGAGCGTCAAATGGTTTGATGAGTCTATGATTCCCGATTTTGGCGACAACGCGATACCCGGGTCGTCTTCCACATCAGCAGTTTCAAGATCAGCGTTCGTGAATACGCCTGATGCCGGGACGAGCATGTATTTCCGACTTATGCAGCGGCCACAGATCACGACCTTATCTCTTCCACGATCGTCCACTTGGCCTTCAGATCTTCTGCCGCCACACCAGGCGCCGTTCCATTTCCTTCCGGATGTCTTCATTTATGCTAAATTTATGCTTGCAACACCGGGTTATCTGGTGCAAGACTTGACATCCGATCTCGATGAACTTGCACTGGAGCGGCGAGCGATGCGCGCCTATGATGATGAGCTGGGGCAATCGTTCATCGATGCTGCGGAAACGAAGGTTCGTCTTCAAATCGAGAAGGCGCACGTTCTTGAAACACCATTGTTTCGGAGTATGGTCGACAAGGCCTATCGCGAATGGGCCGACATCCGAACTCGCACAGAAACTGCACTTCGACGTAGAAATCAGCCCTCAATCCCCGGCGGAGACGTGCCGCAGGAGCTCATGGCAACCAAATCTACGTCAATTGCATCCTTCACCTCAGATTCCGTACGCAGTTCGTCGACAGCCAAGCAGCGCCGTAACGTCAATCCACCCCCTCCTTCGACGTCAACATATCACTTCTACCAAACTAATTCCGGCCTGCCAATTTATCTGCATCCATTAGACATCAAAATTTTACATAATCATTTCGCCTTGCAGGAGAATGGGAACAACGGCAACACTGGCGGCGGGTCGTACGCATCGTTGCCGGACACGCTGGAGCTGACGATCTCCCATTCAACGCCGAGCACGGTGACGCCAGACCTGCGCAAACGGTGCAAGTATCTCTCGCACCTACCTGAAGGCGCGGATGTGATATTTGTCGAAATCGATGAGCGTTCGCTGGAAGCGGTCGTCGGCGCCGACGGTGTTCGACCATTTGAAGGTGCGCTGCGTACGCGCATCGTGCGCCGCCGCGAGAAGGAGCGCAAGGAGGAGCGTCGCGAGCGTGCACAGGCGCAAGAGCATGAGCGGGCGGCACATGCGCAGGCCTCGGCGCATTGGATCGGGGCAGAGTCGGCCAGGCGGGAGACGAGGACGCCATCTGCATCACCGCCTCCCTCTGTAGAAGAGCCGGTGCCGCCGGTGGACGTCCCGCAGGTATCGGGCGCCTGGGGTTCAAGAAGCTTTGCGTCGACATTGGTGTCGGCGAATCCGGGACACCCGCGTCGCCGCGAGTTGGTACAGGATTACGAACAAGATGAGTACGATCTCGATGTGGCATGGCATGAGCTGGAGGAGCAGCGTGTTGGAGGAAATACTGGAGTAGGCAGACGCCGGAAGAAGGCGAACAGAATGGTTGTTTTAGGTGGCGACGGCGGAAGGCGACGATAAGGAATGCCATCGGCCATCAATACGTATTTAAGAAATCTTGAAGAATACATAAATGCACAATTGTACTGTCACCAAGAGATACATTTATTTGGGTTTGTGGAAACGTCCCTCGCGCGGGCCTATCGAGCCAATCCTCGACTCCTTTTGTTGCAATGCGCACTTCCAGCAAGTGACAAGCCAGTTCAATGCACTTACCGATCGAATTACTTCCGTCGAAATCGACAGGAGTACTGCGTTGCAATATCAGCCTGGAGAAAAGACCGGGTGTAGAGTGTGGTTAAGATTATTGCTAGAGTATCCAGACATATAACGCGAAACGTAAAAAAGGTCAACACAAATGGTAGAGAGATCAGAAGCCTGGAGGAACGACAGGTTTAGGCTGATCAGCTGACGGCGGGAACGCGCCATACATCTGCAAGGTGTGTGCGTTGAGTCATGGCTTGGTAGGGAAAAGATGGTGAGAACTCACAGCTTGAGCGCCCTGCTGCTGTTCCATCATCTCCTTCTCTGCAGCAACAATGCGGCTCTCCTCTTCCATAGCCACAGCAAACGGCAGGCCAATAAGAAGGGCGGACGTGGTGACTATCCAGACGGCGTTGCCGAAGAATTTGCCAGTCTTTTTGACAGCATTAACGGTCGTGTTGAAGTGGGTGTGGATGGCAAGGCGGGTTGACGGCGGCACGATGTCCACCAGCGCAGAGATACGCTCAAGGAGGGTCTCATCCTCTGCAACAAAAAACGGTATTCTTCAGCCAACGGGTACCAAATATTGGGAACAAGCTAACCAGTGTCGTCGACGGACGAAACAGAAGAGAGCGAGTCGGAGGAGCCGGTCCTCGACGATGCGTGCGAGGAGTACGGCGAGTTTTGGTCCTGATCCTTTTCTTCGACAATAGATACCTTGACCATTTTGAGGAAATAAGATTGTCGTGTCCTGCGAGACGAAAGTGGGATCGAGCGGGTGGGCACGAATCAGTGGAGTGATCCGTTGATTGCTCGCCACAGTGACTCATCTATATCTAAAAAAGGCTAACATTCCCAATTTGACGATGTTATCTGAATATGGATTCGCCGCGATGAGTCATTCAATTGATCTTCGCTTGCAACTTTGCAATTTGTCAAGTCTAACATTTGGACAAGATGTCCGACCCCCGCTTTGCCAGACTCAAATCAGATCCACGTTTCCGCAAACTACGCAAGAAGGAGACCAAGGTTGTCGTTGACGAGCGTTTTAAAAGTGTTTTCCAGAAGAAAAAGACAGCCAGTGGGTGAACTCGCGCATTAACCTTCATTCTTCATCTCCAATGATTCACTTTCTTCAGAACAAGTCGACAAGTACGGTCGTCATGTACCTGAGGCTCAAGAAAACGACGACTTGCGTCGGTTTTACCGGCTGGAAGATGAAGACGAGGATGGAGCTGGGCCCTCTGCCATTCCAGACTATGCGCGTGGTGAAGTGCTTATGGAGTCGTCTGATGAGGGGGACGACGCGGACGACAGTGAAGATGGCGGTTATGTCGCCCTTGGAGGTGACCAGATGCGTCCGATCACCGTAGGAGATGACGACAACGCCGAAATTGATCTGAACGAAGACGGCTATGCCGATCTCGACGACCAGGCTGTCGCGTACAGCAAGAGCCATCCCGAAACAGAGGTACTCGAGGGCGAGCGCACACGACGTCTTGCCGTCGTTAATTTGGACTGGGACCACGTGCGTGCGATTCACCTCTTCAAAATATTCTCCTCGTTGGTCTCCCCGACTGCTGCACCGCGCTCTGAGATACCGTCTGGTAAACCTACCCAAGGAGGGCACAATGTCGCTAAAGGACGTGTGCTTAGTGTCCACATATATCCTAGCTCATTTGGCAAGGAACGCATGGCGCGTGAAGAGAGGGAGGGCCCGCCGCCTGAGTTGTTCAAGAAACGCAATGACGACCAGGAGGATGTTGATGAAACAAATGTTTATGACGTCGGTGGCGAGGAAGAGTACAATGAGGACGTACTGCGCAAATATCAGCTTAAAAGACTACGGTATGTTGTTTCATTAACAATTGCAGGTTGATATAGTTATGCGCAATCAGATACTACTACGCTATCGTGACGTGCGACACAGTCGATGCAGCATCGCATATTTACGCTGAACTCGACGGGACAGAACTCGAGCGCTCTGCCAATGTGATCGATCTCAGCTTTGTGCTAGACGACATGACCTTCGACGAAGAGCCCAGAGATGAAGCCTCAGAAGTTTCGGACGCATCGTACAAGGCTGTTGACTTCGTTACAGACGTGAGACTCCTACATTATTCACTAACACAAGTTAAATTTTCACTTACTGCATTGTTCAGGCCCTGCGACACTCAAGGGTAAAGCTCACCTGGGACGAGGACGACGCCGAGCGTTCCCATACTGTGCGTCGTGCGTTAACGCGCAAGGACATTGAGGATGAGGACTACGGCGCATACCTTGCACCTCCCAGCTCTGAAGAAGAGGATTCCGACGATGAGCTGTCTATAGAACTTTCGAAAAAAGATAAGAAAGCCGCCTCCCGAGCTAAGCTTCGCGCGTTGTTGACCGGTGGAGACTCCGAAATGCCAGAAGGATGGGGCGATCGCGGTGCTCCGCAAGGAGAGGACGGTGAGGTCGACGTGGACATGCAAATCACGTTCACACCAGGCCTCTCTGTGGCTCGTGCGGGCGAGGACGAGACAACACTCGACAAGTATCAGCGCAAAGTACGCGAGAAGCGCAAGCGAAAGAAGGAGGAGCGCACACAAAAGAAGACGGATGAGAGACCCAGGGGTAAGGAAGATGCGGAAGCCGACGACTTTTTTGAAATAGGCGGCGACGATGTCGATGGCTCTTTCGAGCTGAAGCTGAAGGAGGAATCCAACTCGGTGAAGTCCAGGGTCAGCAAGAAAAACGGCAAGCACCGTGTGAAGGAGGGTGAAGCGCGTCCTGAACGTCCTGAACGTACTGTGTCGACGGCAGAGGAGCTTGCGCTCCTTGTTGCACCCGACGACCTGGCGCACCAACCGGAACATTTTGATATGAAGGCCGTACTGAAGGCAGAAAAGAAGGCCCGTCGGAAAGGCAAGGACAAGAAGGCTAAGAAAACGGCCAATGGTGAAGCGCCGGAGATCCAGAAGGGCTTCGAGCTCGACGTCAATGACGCGCGGTTCAGTGCTCTCTTTGAAGATCACTCATTCGCAATCGATCCGACAAACCCCCAGTATGTATCTTTTCGTTTCTCTCGACTTCTTGTGCAGTGCTGACATTCCTTGTCAGTTTCAAAAAGACCAAAGGCATGACCGCCTTGCTTGACGAGCGCGCTCGCCGCCAGCGTGAGGAACTCCGGGATGATGCCGCCGTGGAATCAAATGGCCGGCAGGCTAGTAAGAAAGCAGATGGACAGAACGAGCGGAATTTGCAGAGCTTGGTGGAAAGTGTCAAGCGGAAAAGTGTAGCATACGACGGCTCCGACTCTGAACCGCAGGCGAAAAAGCGCAAGAAAATAGTTACTTAGCAACTGTATTTGCATTCGTACTTATTGATTGTATCTTTTTTTTTCACGGAAATCTCAAGCAAGCGAGTGTTTTCAATCGATCGATAACGTATGCCGAAGAGAGTCCGCAGAATAGCCATTTCTGGTAAGCTTCCGTCAAGCAACTTCGAGTTCGACTGCTCACACGTGCAGTCATAACTCTTCTCTTCTCTCTTTCGTTACTCTCTCGGTTTCCCTTGCCTGCTCTTCAAAATGCCAGCTTTTGCGCGAGGAAACGAAGGCCTTGACTTCACACCAATATTGACGCATTACCTGTTCCTGTTCACGTCCATTCTCTCAGTGGTACTGTCTCCATCGCGCGACGTTGATTTTGCATCTCACCCGCACAACAGATCGCCTGGTTCGTGGCATTCATAAGCCAAATTGTAGCGACCGCGAAATGTAAGCACGTCCGTCTCTTTCTGTTCCGTCCCCTTGTATGAAGACGGGTTGACCTGTATACAGACGGCAACGGTGATGTCGGGGTCGCATGGTTTGCCATATTCCTCCAACTCTTCGTCATTCTTGGCGTGCTCTATACCCTCGCATCCGACTCTATTTCTATGCATCGTTTCCAAGTCTCAATATTCGGCTCCATCGCCATCGTTTTCGCTGTAGTGTCCGTAAATGAGTCCATTTACACTGGCCGAGGCGCCCTACAGGCCATGGCCGCAGGCTACCTCATTCTCGCTATAGTAGACATCATCTGGGTTCTCTATTTCACCGCAGAAGAGGACAGTCTCTGCTTGTATATCTTTAACAGCCTTGGCACAGGTGGTCTTACGCCCCCCTCGCGCCGCCGCCGTGGCCGTGCGACGAGCGTGCACAACACGATCGGGAACGGCGGCAAGATGTACTCCGGATATGCGAGTGGTGCAGGCATCGGCTCGCACGATATGCAGAACTACGAATCCGCTAGTGCACAGGAAGGTGCCACTGCCTTGAGGAGTCAGCACAGCTTTGGTGCGGGCAGTGGCATTGGTAACACTGCCCCACCAGCGACAACCAACGGAGGTAGCCTGCGAGGCTCGGGTGGACAGGCGATCGTAGGAGGCGTTGACGCAGATTTACCTTCGTCGCCTTTGATGAGCAGCCCGCGTGCGGCTCCTCCTGCAGAGCCCGGTGCCTCAGAGCACCTCTACAAGGCCAAAGCGCTCTATGCATGTGGGTCAGATCGTGGTACATTCTAAGGCTGCCTTCTTATAGGGTTCTCCAGACACCGCATCACCCGATGATCCGAACGAACTGTCGTTTGCGAAGGGGGAAATTCTCGATATCCTCGACAAGCAGGGCAAGTGGTGGCAGGCCAGGAGAGCTGACGGTACTGTCGGCAGTGAGTCATTCATTGCAGTGCATGTTGGTAATCATGCTAATTCGTGTCCTGCTTCAAGTTGCGCCGTCAAATTACCTGCAAATTGTGTAATGTCCTCGTAGATTTCACACTCCCAAGCGTCTTCCAAAACGTTTGGTCACCTTACAAAACGTTTGACCTCACCTATGCGACGCCCATCTCCCTTGCGCGACGTTTGTTACCTTACATCCGTGTATTGTAAATCATTCCAATTTGGACATCGCTACGTACCCTGATACTAACGACATCTTCGTCTTTCGACTGACGTCCTTCACGGTTTTTGACATGCCCTGACGCACCTGTTGCATCTTTGTCTAATCTGCCTGACAACGCAGCGATACTTGCTCAGTATGCTTCCCTCCCTCTTTGTTCCCCCTTGTACCTAGTTTCTTCCATATGTCACCGTCAGAGTACTACTACTTATTTATTCTGTTATAGTTTTGATTGACTTGTCTCTTACCTGTCCATTGTATGCTATTTCTGGACTTCCCTGTAGTATGTGCCTTTGGTCATTGGAACAGACACCTCATGCTTAATGGCGATGGACATTTTGGTGAAATGCCAAGGAACATCCATTCCTAATGACATATCTCCAACTTCCTTTTTGTTGGCCGAGCGGTCCAAGGCGCCTGAGTAGGAAGACCATGGCCAGCTCGTATTACGAGCTTTCTACTTATCTGGTCTTTCGGAGTGTGGGTTCGAATATCAACTACTTACTCTCGTCAATATTTCACAAAGGATAGCTGACTTTTTCTCGTGGTTTTTAATATGGGGCAGTTTTATCAGCACCTGACATAGTAGCTGTAGCTTGGACCCTTGGACTAATCAACATACGGGTGATTATCTGTGATTATCACCGCTGTAACTATAGCTGTTATGAACCTCATATTGGCGCTCAAGTGAGTGTATGTGGTGCACTTTTGACAATTCGACAACAATGCGGAATGAAATTGCAAAGGTCTATAAATGGTAAATATTGTCACACAATGAGGGATGCATTGAGTTCCCCACGCTATGAATTTTGAATGCACCTTCATCTCATCCAAACCACATCGCAGTGAAACCCATAGAGCGACGCCATTCCGATGAGGCAGACTGACTGACTTGCTACTATTTTCAGCTTTTTACCCGACAAGTTGCTCATTACAAACTGAGGCGAAAGTTAATCACATAACGTCGTCATTTTTTTTTCAAATTGTTCGTTAGTCGAAACTGATTACCATAACAGTCCACATTCAAGCTTCAGCTTCATCCCTAAAGTTCATCTGAATGGCAATACATAGAGCCTCACTGCACAGATCCATAGCCAGCCGGGCAGTTTTGAATGGCAAGAGGCGCCGACCCACTGCGCATGTAGCAGATCGTAGCCTCGACGCACGTGTCGTCGCATGTGCCCGTCTCGACAGAGCTCTTGCCCTGGAGCTTATGGAACATCTATGCAAGAAAAGATGTTCCGGTCAGTAACGCATCTCCCGGTTAGGGGATGGTTCACGGCAAGCTTTACCTGGACAATGGATGAATTGGCCTCCATGGCTGCCAGAGCAGGTATCGTCAGTTTCCGGTCACGAAAGAAAAACGAAAAAGAACGCGCGCACCTTCCGTGACCTTGTGCCACCACGTCGCGTTAAGCGGGTCGTTGGCGCCCCACTCGAAGCTGGAGCCATAGGTCTCGCGTGTGTTGTACTCGTACGAGTATACGGGACCGTTGGCGGTCTGGTTGTCAAGCGTCGAGAACGTGTTCACGTCGGCCTTCCAGCTAACAGAAAAAATGTCAGCACTCCCCGCCCTATGTTGTGTGCACGACAAGATGTATTTACGTGTGGGCATCCAAGATTTCGAACGTCTGGTAATTGTGAGTGTCAGTCGAAATCAAATCGCGCTGCTAGCATAAAAAACAACGGAAGTCATACGCACCCCGGAGTCAACCTCATACATCCGGAAACCGGAGTTCAAGTTCGTGATGGGAACGACGGACGGACAAATCTATGCACATCAGTAATACAGAATGAGCATAGTTCCACAAAATTTTGAAAACCTGACGCACCCAAGCCTGCGTTTGGGCAGTATCCACACTGATGTTCGTCGCATTGTTGGCATAGAAGATCTGTTTCAAAAGATGAGATTGTCCAACATCCATTGTTAAGAACCACGGCAACACCTACCGTAAGCTGGTCCTCGTGCGTGTGGCCAAAGAATATGTCTGCAGCGATCCATCAGCTCACACACGTCAGTAAAGTGGACATCTTTCAATCACTTACTGGCAATGACATGGGGCGAGTACCGGTCAACACTGCGGGAAAAAGTCAAATGAATCATGAGCTTGCTGAGTTCGAATCCAACCGTACATCTGGTAGAACAGGTCCGTCGGGTTGAGCAGGGGATTAGTGCCATCCCAACCGCTAAGAACGTGACCAAGGATCCACACTATGCGCAGGCCGTAAGTAACATGGACAGACTAGTTGTGAAATCTCGACATACCACGCTCTCCAGAGTCCTCGGCGTCCTGGAGCTCGTCCGTGAGGAAACGGAGGATACCCGACGTGTCATGGGAGGTGAGGTTGATGTAGTTGAAGTAGTTCGCTCTGTTCAGATCAATGCAATTCAGGCTGCGGTCTCTACACACGCATAAATCCCACACACGTGTACCCTGAAATCAAACAAGAGCGTGAGCAATAATCCCAGCGGCAAAAAAAAAAGGCCAGGCCGGCACGAGACTTACAAAAGTCCGTGTTCAGGGTGATGATGCGCAGGCCATCGGAGCGCTGGACGGAGTATGCTCCGTAGTGGCTACGCGCGGTCTTCACGGTGCCTCCAGAAAGCCAGTTCTCATACTCCCAAAGACCAGCGACGTGGTCGTAGTTCCTAGCGTTGCGCATACCCGTCAATTTGTGTGCTCCTAATAACAATAATCATGCCTGTCCATCCAGGCTCACGCACCAGCTGAACTGCTCCGCGAGCGCCCCGCCAAGCGAATGCGGCGCATCCTGGGCTCTGACAGTGTCATGCGTCTCAGTCCAAAATGCCTACCACAAGACACATAGAAAAACGCACTCATTGTAGGTGTCGTGATTGCCCAGCGCGACATACACGGGACCAGAACCGAGGTGATTGCGGATGAGGTCGTACAGCACCGTCTCGGCGTATTCGACGTAGCTGCGCGACAGCTGGTTTTCGCTATCGTGCGAGACGAGATCGCCGGTGTAGATCGTGTACGCGAATCCCGTGTCCTCAGTCTCCGTGAGCGGCGGGATCGCCTCAAGTGCGGCGGCGATGAGGGCGAAAGGCGAGTCACTGGATATGCAAGCGTCAGTGTACTCACATGACAGTACACAGAGTAAGGATAGTAAACCATAGGTACGCGCCGAAGCGTGGCGCCGGCAAAACAACTGAGTCGGGACTCGCAGAGTTGTAGACATTCTCACGGCAGCAGGGGTAAGAGCTGCAGTCGGCCTCGAAGCCCGTGGCGTAGCCTGGCACATGATATGAGTAGCGTAGGGTCATAAGGATTACAGTTACGTACGCGGATCGATATGCAGATCAGAAAGGTGGAGAACCTGTCGAGCGGCGTAAAACGTGACAATATAACGTGTATCGAACATCCCACGGGACATACCTTGAGGCGCTCGCCGGTAGAATTGAAAACGGGAAGAGGGTTGGGCTTTGGCTTTGCAAACCAAGAAGTTAGGTTGAGCGGCGAGGCCGGGGGGAGGTCGCATAGACCCAGGAAGTTCTGACAAAGCAACTGGAAGAAGAGAATATATACACTCAGTCGCACAGATGTTATGCACGTGTGGCAAACCTACCTGACCATCGTAGCCACCGACATCAGCGTTCGCGACCACTTGCGTGATCGGCGAACCAATTGCACCAATGCCGAAGGTGGTTGTGCAGTTGCTCTCGTAGTCGAAGGCTTCGCAAATGGCAACAGCCAGTGCAGGGCCCTGTTCAGGCGCGGCAAGGGCAAGAAACTTGGCCACTTCAAGGCCAGCCAGGCATTGGGTGCATGTGTCGTTACCGAACACAGGATTGGCCGCGATAGACTTGATCTGTGCTATGGCTAGTTGGAGTAGGAGATCGGACGACGCGGTGGGGGGAAGAGGATGGGGGTCGACTGTGTCGTAGTCCGGAATAGAGTCGGGGGACGTGAGGTTCAGGCTGTACGTCTCGTTCTGAAATAATATATATGTTTAATGTCAACTCGTGTCGAACGATGGCGTTATCGCAGGAGATGAGTGACTCACGGTAACTGGGTCGCTCACGATAGGCTGCACTTGGGAGGCTGTTCCTGTCGGATTGTTGTAGTACGATGGATACCAGAACGTTGGGAAGGCGCCGGGGGCAGTGAACGCCGTAAGCAGGCTCGCAGAAGCGCTGCTCGAGGCCGTGGCAGCGGCCAGGGAACCTGCGGCCAGGAAGTGCACGACGCTGGCGATGAGAATCCTGCGCATTCTGTACAGTGCTGACCGCCAGTAGATGGGGTAGTCCGCTCAAAACACCTTCCTTAACATTTTAGTATATAAACACAAGGACAGAGGCATACGAACCGTAACGAACGTGCGCTAGCGTAGCGTCAAGTCGGCAACCTTGCAATCACAGCCGCATTCAAGGCACACGCACGCTAGAAATTATGGCGCGTCCATATGGCATTATCACACCTGCGTACGCGCTGCGCGGAGCGGCACGTCGCCAAAGAGAAACCGTCTCCCGAATACGTGTGCAGTCAGATACCGGGGGTTGACATACTTATAGGCTGTCATTGGAGGATCCTTTGACACTGGTGCTTCGATGAGTAGTCATACATATGCATGACCACGACCACATGATCGCGCGCGCCCTGAACAATTTCTGGGGGTCGGCAACACCAGCCAAAATTGGCTTCCGAAGTTTGCAGGTAAGATGGCTAGACAAGATTTGGACTCGTACAGCACATTTGGGACTTGGGTTTCGCTGGAAGAAATGTCGGCACGGTGGTGTAGATGAAAAGTG
Source organism: Fistulina hepatica ATCC 64428 (assembly GCA_000934395.1). Taxonomy (NCBI): domain Eukaryota; kingdom Fungi; phylum Basidiomycota; class Agaricomycetes; order Agaricales; family Fistulinaceae; genus Fistulina; species Fistulina hepatica. The sequence goes on along the minus strand of KN881635.1, from coordinate 31,401 downwards.
TTGGAGATCTGAAAACTGGCAAAGACGAGACGAAATCAAAAATCGGTCCCAACATAATTGTTTAATGCATTAAACTATGATTTTTCGTGATTTTACATCAATTTTATCTTGCCTGTGGATGCACAAATCTGGGCGGCAAGATACATATGCATGACCACGACCACATGATCGCGCGCGCCCTGAACAATTTCGGTCGAGACGGCGTGTACGGTGTGTGAGTAGTCTCCGGAAAGCAGCGCGCATGCTGAGAACTTGGTGAGTTCTGCGAACTTGTGGGATATGGTCAATGAACATAAGTAGTTCGAAGATGGTTGCCACCACCGTGTGTCTCCGACTCATAAGTACGCTGTCATGTGCGCATTGCACCTGTCCATGAAGCGATGCGACAATCTTTTATACATTTTTGAGACCACTAACCCACCAGGGGTCTCTATTAACGTACGAACTCGTTCCTCAAATCGACCTCTACAAATGTCTTTCTCTGTCATGATCTCTTGCGGGATAGCTTGTTCTGGCTGCGTGGAACTCTGCCAGACCTCTGTGGTTGTGGCTTTGATGCAATGAGGATTCTCTGGGCTGGTGCTGGAAGACTTGCTAGCAGGGCTTGAAGGCCGCCTCAGGTGCATTTTGCTTATCCAGATGCCACTCGACGGTATTTCCGGCTTCTGCCTGATCGACTCGCATTTCTGGCGTTTCCAACTTACTGAGCGGGCTATCACCATCTCGAAACAATCTCTGCGGTCGGTTGATGCACGCTGCATTTCCTCCCACAAGACACCAACACAATCAACTGTCAATCTCAAGTTGTTTTCCCGGCCACCATCCACTTCTTGGCAAGGCAAGGTGGCGCGCACTCAATCGATCAAAGTCATGTTCTTGCAGATCGGCCTGCTGCCTCTCAATGGTAGTCGCTTTGTAACGACTCAGCTGTTTTGTCTAGCATCATTCGACCTATTCACTGCTTTGCATTTGCTCCAGATGCATTGTCTGACTTACATATCAGAGAACGGTCACATTTGCTATAAAATACTGTGTTTCTTCCAGGTATACTTAGAGCACAGCTGTTCAGACCCGTTCTAACGCACCATTCCATTATGATCTCTACCGTATTCTCATCTCTGACTGTCTCCCTTGCTGCTTCGATCCTCGCTGTCGAAGCAACGAAGAGCTTGTCCGTGACCGCTAGTGGTGAGTCGCACATTCCCGAAGCGTTCGCCATAAAGTTAATATATGTTTTTCTTAATGGCGGACAGCGTCGACGGTGTCTGCAACTCCGTCATCACCAACACCGGAGACGAGGCAATCAAGCTCCTGCAGGACCCGAGTTCCATCCTCTCGAACGCGCCCACCAACTCGTTCGGCATCCCCACTGATCATGACCATGAGTCCTTTTTCCATTTTTTTCATTCATCGCTTGTTGCAAGAGCCCCAGAAAAAATCCTGACGCGACTCATCATACAGTGAGTGACTCATACAACTTCACCATGACTGACGCAACCGCCTACACAAGTTACACAACCATCCCGCCCAACGTCCTCCCGTCGCTCGAGGAGGACGCCTGCATCACACTTCTGTAAGCGAGCCGACGAGGACCTCGGTCTCGGGCTCCTCACAAAGACTCGCTGTTGCATCGACGAGCGCCAAACGTATATCCTTCAAGGAGTCTCAGATTAAGTACATCTGCCGCCAAGGTCACGATCACGACCACGTACACGTCAAACGCCTGTGAGTACGTGCACCGTGCCTTTTTATGTGACGGTTTTTACCTTGAGCTATGCATAGCTATTTCGATGAACGTACCTACTGACAGCACCGACCGCTACAAGACTTAGTTCAGCACATATTTGTCGCCGCACCACAGCACCAATCCTGTATGCTTCGAGACTATTTCTGGGAACAACTTCGCGTTGTTCATATACGACTGCAGCACATGCATGTGCGATGACATTTACGCCTACGTACGATCACCGCTGGTTCTTTGTGAGTTTTCTGTCTCTGGTCATAGGCTGACTTTTTCGGTACTCTAGCCATCCCTATGAATAAGTGAATCTGTGTTGGAAGACCCTGATTATGGACTAACGTTCCTTTTTTTTTTCGCCAACAGCTTAGGCACCATCGTATGCTATGTTTTATCGTATAACTAAGTATGAATTTCTGATCATGCTTCGCTCAGTGTCTTTTGAGAGGAATTTCTACCATCGACACTGGTTCCCAGACCGGTACCATCATTCACGAGGCCTCCCACCTCACCGCCAACTGTGTCACTGAAGGTAAGCACTGAGGTGAGATTAGTTCGGTCGATTAAAATTTACTGTTCAGCATCATTTCCGTCGACTTCCCAATAGACTGTAGTGATTTTTTCTGCTAAAAAGAGCCTTTGCATACCATTCGCTCACACATCCTAGATGTCTATAGCCAAACCACGCCATCTCTGAACACCCAGATAAGCCCGTCGGACTAAGATATGAAGAATTTTATGCTGAACTCTTCCAGAGTGCCCACAACCACGAATACTTAACAGAAAATAATCCCGAACTTGAGTAAATACTTATTTAACCGTGAAAGTCGTGTTGGTACAGGTTTACACACCTGCTGCAATGTTTATGTATATGATGAATGACAATATAAAATATCATTTTTGTATGCATTCTATGTTCTTTTGTCGATGACATGGTACCGCCCTTGCAGAGGAGGGTTTGAAGGCAATTATTCGCTGCAACACGGAGAGCATACACCTCGCCCAGCATTGCCGGCGCCTCAACTTTGCCTCAACTTGGGCAGTCTGCGAACTTGAAGTGAATGAGAAAAATAACATATGACTTGTGCATTCACTGTCTCGACTGCAGGCACGGGAAACACCAATTGACTTCAGGCATTAAGCCGTCTGTTCAGAAAAAGGTGCCCTTGTATCGATTAGGGTAAAAAACCGGAGCATACTTAATAGCCTGCTCTGCCTCCCACTTGCCAATAATATCATCGACGGGGTCAATCAGACCTACTGCAGCAAGTTCTTGCAACACGACTATGCACCAATATCGGCATCCCCGTCCATCGTCATCGAAACTAGTTCCCATTGATTGAATCTAGTGGTAGAAGAACATGATGCGGAGTTGTGCTCACCGGTAATTGTCGAGTTTCTTGTCTCCAAAAATGGCCTTCAAAACATCGCCGATTGTAACATCGGGTTTAATTGCCATAAATGTGAGCGAATCACAGTGTTTTGCAACCACAGGAGCGGGGCGGTCTTTCCAATCAAGAACAACCTTAATCCTCATGAAATCGGTTAAATCAAGGCCTGCTGGAGAAGGGTCCAAACAAATTGACGAATTGTCTTCGAGAACGAAGGAGAGGTGAAAATGGAAGACGGTTCCGTTATAGATGCCGACAATCATAATAGAAGACAATTTTTTCGACAAAAGAGTCGCGTCTGACTGTTCCTTGTTGCGGTAATCAGAAGTACGAACAATACTCTGAGAGCGTTCGGGTATTGAAAACGTAGTCTTAAAGGTCTTTATATGAACCTCATGAACATCAGTGCAAGGCAGTTGAGACATACAGCCATCGTTGGCAATGTTAATGAGATGTCGGACCGAAAAATACCGATTCAGCAGAAAACACGAACAAGGACTGCAGATAGAGGAGGGCAAAAGTTGTTGTGGGAGATAACGGTCATGTCAAGTCCTTCTTTGATCTTGACCGTCACTACCACTTGAGTAAAAAACCACCTGAGTGCGAGCACCAGGGAACCTCAGTGTAGTGAAGAGATAGTATTAGAAGCAGGCAGTATCAAAGAACTTGTGAACGTGTATGTCCCAAACTGGCGACATCAATAAGACCCCCCGTGGCCCATCGCGCGGCGGAGTCGACCAGACACCCCCTCTCCCCCCTGAATCCCCTACCAGAGTCCGCTCTGCGGGCAAAGCCCCGTCTTCGTTGTACCTAGCAAAGTCATCTGGCAACACTGGGGCCAGGCTGGCCCCATACCAAAACCCCCACGAGGAGAAAAGTAAGCAAAAATTGAAAGAGAAAAGGGTCACAGAAAAACGCGCAGTGCGCGCACTGGTCGGCGATGTCTTCACTGACAACAGAAAGCCCGCGAGCACCGTAAAGAACAGCGCTGGAATAAGTACGCGAATAATGGAGGACTCGACGGACGACGACTCGGAACACTCAGAAATGGACGGAATATCGACGACGAGTCAGCAACAAAGCGACTACGGAGTCACCGGCGAGACGTCAAATGGCGCGATGAGCAACAGCGACTTGCAAGATAACCTTGTGTTCTATATCGCAGAAACTACGTCGACATGGGCGCAATTGGAAGCCCGCGCACTCCAGAACCATGACCCCGGGCTGGTGGACGTCCCAAACGAGATGAAGACAAAGGTGAGTGATCTGTTCGTCAGGATGAGGGGGAGAGACTGGCACGCAGAACAAGAGAAAGCGCTCACAAACCTGACGTCGGCCGTCGAGAAGATGGACAACATGCTGAACGGTGTAACCGGCCGCCTCGCCGGGATAGAAGAAAAACAAGATACAGCCGCGCACTCGGTGAAACAGGCTCTAGAGAAGGTCGAGGACAAGATCGCACAACATGCGGCGACATTAGACGCCGCCGTGACCACAGCACCGAGGCACGCAGCAACAACACACTCCCTGGGCCCAACCTACAAGCCAACCAAGCGGCAAGGCGAGACGGGGGCGGCCAACCCAACCCAACAGCAGCGAAAACAGTCGGACCCGATGAGAGCGCACCACCCGGCGAGGCTGATAGTGGAGCTGCCAGAGGATTCACCAAACTACAAACACCCGGAGATTGGCACCGTCGTTCAGGCGGTTAACGACGCGTTGGGGGACCAGGACGACTCTCAACATATCTCGGTCAGGGGGGCGTTCTACAATAAGAAGATGAACTGCATCCTGATCGCGGGTGAGGGTAACACAGCTAAGGAACTTATGGCATTCCAAGACAGGTTCGCGCATGTGTTCTTGTGCTACGATACCCAGGGCTCGCGCATAGCTGCCCATGAAGACACAAAGTGGGTAAAAGTACAAGTGGACGGGGTGCCAACAGGCATGCAAGGGTATGGAGTACAGGTTACATCTGGCAGCCTCCACGCAGCAACAGACGTGCACGAAAACATGTCGAAGATGAACCCGGCGCTAGGCGGCCTTCACTTCACTCAACCGACGCGCTGGCTCCGTACCAATGAAGAACTTTCTGGCTCGAAGCATTCATCCGTCGTGTTTGCGACTAACGATATAGACAAGGTAGAAGCCCTCTTCAAAGCCCAAAGCCGAGTGTTCGTGTACGGGAAGCCGTGCACGTTTCGTAGGTTCGCCGACCAGCCCCCCGCCATCCAGTGCAAGCAGTGTTGGCTGCTGGGACACACAACAACACAGTGCAAAGACGTGGCGAAGTGCCGCCTATGCGGGAGCATGGAGCATGGCCAGCTGGAGCACAAGGAAGAATGCACGAGTTGCGCGCAACAGGACAACTGCAACATGGAAGGGGACCAAGCGAGCCAACAAATATGCACCCATAACCTACGGTGTGTCAACTGCGAAGGAGAAGAAGGGGGGGCCCATGCGTGCGACTCCAGGCGGTGCCCAGCAAGGGTGGCGATGTACGGGTCGGCCCGCGACCATGAGCGAGCGGAAAAGAAGCAAGAACATCAAGCCGGTGAGTGGACCGCTGTTAAGGCTAATGGAAGCAGCAAGAAGAAAAGGAGGACGGCCAAGGCTGCCGCCCAACACACACAAGGCCAAAGCAACGCGCAAGGAATGTCGCCAGGCAGGTTTGCAACCTTAGAGGACGACATTGAAGGCCCATCGGTGGCGGGCATACTGAAGATTGCCGAGCAAGAGGGACACGACATAAGCAAAATCGACCACATGCAGCTCGTCGAGACACTCTCAACAACGGCGACAACTTATCCGGCCGCTTCAGTATGATCGACACACCCGACACATTGCACCGCGAGCCGATCAGATTTGCCCAGCTAAACGTCAACAAAAAGGTAGAGTGTACGCATGCAATACTAAATGATATGATAGGGAAAGCCGAAGTAATCCTGCTGCAAGAGCCACAGTGGGCCCGGATAGGGACAGATGAAGATGGGGACGACATCATGGGGCCGGCAGGTAACGCGGCATGGATCCCAGTCCTCCCAATCCAAGCTGCTCAGAGAGACGACCCCCGCCCGAGAGTCATGGCCTACCATCGACAATCGGCACACTTCCAAGTGACGGCAAGAGTCGACCTGGTGCAAGACCGCGATATCCAAATACTAGATGTGACGCCAACCAACGGGAGCACAACAACCTTCGTAAACATATACAACGACCCCCAGCGGGGGGGTGAAGCTGCAGCACGACAACTGAAATGCCTCCAGCTACCAGCTGACCAAAGTGTGACAGTGACGGGGGATATGAACATGCACCACGAAATGTGGTCACTCCCGGGGAAAAATGCCAACACGGACTCGACAGACTGGGAAGAATGGACATCAGCAGAGGCGTTCAGCCTCGTAAACGAACCTGGTCAGGCGACACACTTCCCCCATGGACGGCACGGGGCGCCCTCAGCCATAGACCTTACGTTCGCAAACGCTACAGCAGTAACAGAAGACACGATAAAGTTTTGGGCGGTCCACGAAGACACCTCATATGGGTCAGACCACAGACTAATAACGTGGACAGTAGACCAGGGGCTAGCGGAAATCGACAATGCAAGCGGTACACGGTACAACCTGAAGGAAGTGAAACCAAAAGATTGGAAGGCGGCGTTCAAGTTGGCGATGGCAGAGAACGCAAACAGGTTTGCACCACTCATGGATGATTCAACAGATGCCACAGAGCAGCAACTCGACACTGCGGCTGAGGCCCTAACCGCGGCGATGATGGGTGCAACAGCCAAGACTGCGCCAGTACGAAAACCGAGCCCGCGCGCGAAACCGTGGTGGAACGGAGCACTCCGAACGGCAAAAAATCAGATCCACGCGGCGCAAAGGGAGTGGGGGCAAGGACTCCGCTCACGTGCAGCGCACTCTAAGGTAGCAAAAGCAAGGAACCACTTCAAGCGGTTGTTCAAGTGGACGAAAGCACAGTGGGCATGTGAAGTCGCAGAGGACGTCTCGGATGACGACATCTGGGGCCTCCGTGGGTGGTCGAAGGGATATCGAAACTACCCCATGCCAGCAATATCGCGCGGGGCCGGCAGGCCCATGGCAACAACACTAAAGGAGAAAGGAGATGCACTGCGGGAAGAGCTGTTCCAAGCCCTGCCCCCGCTTGCGGACGAGTATCTCCCTAATCTCACTGAACCAGGAGCTGACGACATCCCGTTCACAGAGGTCACAGTCACGGAGGTACAAGAAGCAATCTTTGGTGCGAGCTCGAACACGGCGCCAGGAGAAAGCCAAAATACGTACAAAGAGATCAAGTGGGCATGGTCAGAGGCCCAGGACGTCATCGTTGCACTAATGCGCCGCTGCCTAAGAAAGGGATACCACCCGGTGAAATGGCGACAAGCGGTGGCTGTCGCCCTTGCGAAGCCACGGAAACCAGACTACTCAAACCCTAGGGCGTACCGGCTAATCACCCTGTTGGAATGCCTGGGGAAAATCCTGGAGAAGATCATAGCAAAGAGGCTAACATTCTTAGCAGGCCGCGACAACCTGGTGCCCCCTGGGCAGTTCGGCGGCCGGTCTAGCTCATCAGCAGAGGATGCTGTTCTATCGTTCGTGAACGATGTGGAAGCAGCAAGAAACCATGGTCTGGCAACGTCAGCGCTAACGATCGACATAACAGGATACTTTGACTTTGTCAACCACAGTCGGCTGTTGTGCGTTCTGCGGAAGAAGGGAATACCGCTGCCGATGGTCAGGTGGGTGGCTTCATTCCTATCTGAACGCAGGGTGGCAGTGTGTATCAACGGGGTAAGGGGAGATATGGAAGAAGTCGAAAACGGGATCCCACAAGGGTCACCACTATCGCCAATACTAGCAGCGTTCTACTCAGCAGAACTGCTGGAAATATTCGAAGCCAAAGCAAAACGGGATCGCGACTTCCCCTTGCCCCACCCGGACAACCCAACCCCGACGACGCTCAGCGCATATGTAGACGATGGCAATCTCTACGTCTCATCCAATTCACTTGACATAAATGTCCTGCTCCTCAAAGCTGCGTACAAGTGTGCAGAGGCTTGGATGCACTCAGTCGGGCTGTCGCCCGACTTGGCGAAGCGGGAAATCATGCACTATACCACCAGATGAAAGGACAACGCATCGCCGGCCATGACTTTTGTGGACCGTGATGGCGTGGCGAGGACGATCACGCCAAAGGCCTCAGTTAAGTGGCTGGGGGTGCACTTTGACCGAAAGCTACTGTTCAATGACCACGTCAAGACCATGGCGTCGAGGGCCAACAACGCAGTGGGGGGATTGACAATGCTAGCGAACACGGTGAAGGGGATCGACCCAAACCACATGAGGCGGCTCTATAGAGCGTGCGTCATTCCAGTCATGACATATGCAAGCCCAGTTTGGTGGACGGGGAAGAAAAAGCATGAAATGCTCCTTGAAAAGGTACAGCGGCGGGCGCTACGACTGATCTGTGCAGCATTCCGCACCTCACCAGTGGTGGCAATGGAAATTGAAGCCTCGCTCCCGCCCATACGCCTACACCTCGATCAGAATGTTCGGCGGGCGGGGATTCGACTAAACAAACTAAGCACAGATAGCCCGCTCATCAGTAGGCTCCCAGATGCATGGAGGAATGGACACAGCCCCGACAGGCCCCCACCCCTGCCAGCCTCAAAGAAAAGCAGGCAACAAACCCCACGAGCAAAAGTGAAAACAACCCAGCTTCGCCAAATCGCAATGCACACCAGCCCCGATAACGAGAGGATCTTCCCCTTCGCGACTCCTCCATGGCGCCGAACGGTGCAGGCATTCAACGGTAGGTTCATAGTTGTGCCCAAGACGGACACCGACAAGAAGGATGCAGCCAAAGAACATAAAACACAGCTACGTACAATTACAAATGGTCAGACGCTAACAGTGTATACAGATGGGTCGCTCCACGAGGTCAACGGCACAGACAAAGCTGGAGCGGCGTATGTTGGGTATGTCAACGGAGCTGAAGTTTTCAGCAGGAAGATAGGACTGGGAGAGAACGCAGAAGTATACGATGCAGAAATGGCGGCGTTGGCATACACGGCGGGGAAAATAACTAAATTCATGGCTGACTTTCCAGAAATAACGCGTGCTTACCTTTTCGCAGACAACACATCAGCCCTTAATACAATCCACGACCCGATGCCACGGGCAGGCCAGCTGTTCGCAAAGGTGTTCCACAAAAGGACTACGGCCTTCCTAGACAGGCACCCAGAAGCTCGACTGACGCTAGAGTGGTGCCCCGGGCACTGCAACGTGGTGGGCAATGAACGAGCAGATAAACTTGCAAAAGAGGCCTGCGCACTGGCCGATAACCTAGGCAACGGCGGAACCCGAGCCAATGCACTACGCCGCTCGAAAGAGAGGGTACAGAGTGAGTGGCGAAAGAAATGGGCTGATGCGCCAAAGACAGGTCGATTCGGGGTGGCAAATCGCTTCCCCCCCTCGTTAAAGCCCAACAAGCGACTACTCGAATTGAGCAAGCCCCGAGAAGTTTGGGGCCGGGTCTTTCAAGTTCGAACAGGACATGGGTACATAGGCGAGTTTTACTCAAAATTTGTGCCGGATGAACAGGTTCACTGCCCCTGCGGGGAGCAAATGCAGACCCGGGAGCACCTGCTGAGGGACTGCCCCCGGTACGAAGAACACAGGGACATGCTTCGCAAAGTGTCGCGAGGCATTATGATGAAGGAGATCCTAGGAACAGACAAGGGAGTCACGGCGTTGGCCGAATTCCTCAAAGCCAGTGGTGCGTTCACGAAAACTGGAAGACCGCGGGAAAAAGCAAGTGCACCAGTGCTCGAAGATGAGTTATATGACTCGTCTGAGGGCGAAACCGATAGCGACAATGGCTAGGCACGAGTGCCTGAACCAAGGGAGGGCACCCAGCGACGTGCTTAACAGGACAGGGAGAGTCCGGCCTTGCGCGACAGCATGACGCGCCTTGGAGTTGTGTACGCACACCCCTTAACCCCCCCGCTTACGAAGTAGACTGTAGCAATTCTAACTGCCGGCGTGGCAGGGTTTCCCACAGCGTGGGTTTTCATCCCTCCCGCCGGCCCCTAGTCCTTACGACAACCCCTCCCCCCTTTCATTCAGTGGCACCAAGGGCCCTACGCCGGCGGTGCCCAAGTTCAAAACATGCCCCGGCTCCTCTTTCGCAGAGCCCCTCACTTGAGGGAAAACAGCTACGTTAACGCGGTACATGCAGAGACGCACAGCAGACGCTTGCTTCTACATAGATATACGGCCCCGCAAGGGCGGCGCGCCTTGGTACATAGTCTTACCTCCAGCGCTTTATAAAATTAAGATTCACACATAACGGTCATGTGCGAGTTGTCACATGATCGTGTTGCAATGATCGGAGTAATGCTGCTGTGTATCTCCCAACCGACTCTTGCCTCAGCTTGCCTCAGCGCGCACGCGAGGTTTCAATTGTTCTCTCAAAAAAGTGCCATTTATATCACTCATGGCATGGTCACCATCGGTCAGATCTTCAGACTTGAGCTTGAACTTGGACATGGTGCAATTTTGCAACTGCCTTCTCGTGGTCGCGTGCCCACGGATCGGAGTGAGCCTTTATATACACATATACCGAGCGCGCTTTGTTCTTCCAAATGACCATTACAGACAAGGTGCTTTTGGAGCGCTTCACAACCAACGGCATTGGGCCATCCTGTGACCGCGCGCTAGCGCAGTGCAATTGCTACGCTGGGGATCAGGTCGAACGCTGGGCCATGCTCAGGTATTGACCCGTATTAACTGTGTTGTTTCAATTCTATGAAAAAAGCATCTGACCTCCCTGTTCCTGTCGTGCTTGCTCTGAAAAGTGTCAAATGAGGGCCTGCGGGACAGCCTTATCGGTCCGTAGAGTGAATTCTGACAGAGAACGGTCAAGTTTTTGCAGCTTAGCTCTTTCCGTCATGCTTTATGTTCATATGTCCAGGATGCTTGGACACCTGCTGTGGAGGCGAGCCGCCGTATGTCCGCGGCCTCTGATTATGCACGCACAACGTTATAAAGCAGGTGGGCAGACCTTTGTGGTACGTATCCCAATCTTCTGCGATAGCAAAATGTTGCAGCAGCTGGTCTTTTGCACCTTTCTTTTGATCGTCCCAGTCGTGATCTGGATAAGGTGGCATGCAAAATCTAGTCCGCCTTTACCTCCGGGGCCGCCCGGAGACCTGTTCATTGGCCATTCTCGTCTGCTCTCATCGCTTGCGGAACATGAGGATGATTTTCAGCAGCTCACCCGCTACGGTGAGCTAGATCTCTTCTTTAATGATTTTATCTCTGTCTGAATCACCGGCTAGGTGATGTTGTTCATCTTCATATGCCCGGAATGTCTGTAGTTGTCGTAAACTCTGAAAGCGTTGCGACGGAACTTCTAGATCGAAGGGGGAATATCTACAGTTCTCGTCGCAAGGCAATCAGTCTGGAGATGTAGGTCTTTCTGACATGCAATGTTACAAAAAAGTAAACCACTTCACGTGTAGGATAGGCTTGGAGCCTGATCTCGGATTTTTACCTTACCATGTGCCGCTCTACAATAAACACCGCCGTATCTTTCAGAAACATTTCAGCCGTGAAGCGATCGCCTCGTATCGACCACTCGTTGCAAGTCGCGCGTATAACCTTCTCAAAGACTTCCTTGCCCGACCCCATGATTATGATGAGCATATTTTGCGGTAGGCCTCATTCACATTTGTCTTCGGTGGTGAAAACTAAATTCCCTCCAGCTTCGCATTAATCATCCCTTACAAAGCGGGGTTTGGCCTTGACGTAGGAAACGATGACGAGATGTTCCAAATTTCTCGTGCTGCCCTAAAAGTCATAAATGATCTTCCTGGGCTATCTCTGGTTGACTTCTACCCTGCATGTAAGTGACTAAATATCAGTGTAATTTTTCTAACAATTAAATTTGTGTACAGTAAGGCATTTTCCCGACTGGTTTCCAGGTGTTTCGGACGTTAAACGGGCCAGAAAACTTCGGCCTCTGGTCCGCAAGATATTCGACTATCCATTCGAAGTTTTGAAGAAACAATTCGATGTAAGCATAGTCCATTTGACTGACCATATCTTACATCCCCATAGGATGGCGTAGCAATCAAAGCTTCAGTAGTGGGGAAGGAGTACGAGTTGGGAATAGAAGCTAAGGAGGATCCTTCAGAATTAGCATTTAGCCTTGCAGGTGTCGGAGGCACAATTATATCTGCCGGTATAGACACGGTAAGGTCTTATGTGCTGTCATGCGATGCTTGAGATCTGAGATTTAACCGATTCAGGTCTGGTCAACACTGGCATTCGCCGTGATCTTCTTGGCTATGAATCCGGAAGTCCAACGAACTGCTCAAGCGGAACTGGATAAGGTATTGAAAGGAGTGCGGCTCCCTGACTTCGATGACCAGTCGTCCCTTCCGTATATTGATTGTATAGTCATGGAAGTTCAACGGTGCGTCGTTCTTGCATTTGCCAATTTTTTTAGGTCGTAGGGACCTCTGATCGCAATTAATATTGAAGATTCGAGCCCGTTCTCCCACGTGGTACGTTTCAGAAACTCACTAAATGGGTAGTGCTCATGTTGAGTGCCACCATGCCAGGTGTCCATCACCTGTCCACTGCGGATGATGTATACGATGGATATTTTATTCCCAATGGTACAGTAGTCCTCCCGAACGTCAAGTATGATTCTTCATTCCTTTATCGCTCCCACTTCTAATCGCTATTTTCAGGGCTATCAGTCGAGATGGGAGGGTCTACAAGGACCCAGCGTGTTTCAACCCCGCACGGTTTCTTCCCCAACCACACGGTGGTGGGGAACTACCGTTTACAGCTGGTTTTGGATATGGAAGAAGGTGCGCAACAGTTTGAGAGGGTGTTGCATCGACTCACATGCCACTTTTCTCTTGTATTTGCAGGATCTGTCCGGGTCGGCACCTTGCCAATGCTGAGCTATTTATCGCCGTGGCTTCCATTCTAGCGGTCTTTGACATCCGACCGGCTGTGGATTCTAACGGCATAGAGATAAAGCCCGAACTGAAGATGTCATCTGGATTCGTCAAGTGGGTGTTGTTGTCTTTTCAATGTTGTCAAGACTGGTCAATGCACGTGCACGCGAAACTTACTGCAAATGTCAGGCACCCAAAGCCTGTGGCCTGCGATATCCGACCGAGATCCCCTGCCTTCGCCCGCCTACTTCAAGACAATATTCATTAGATTGTCGCAAATCTATCTTGTCAAACCAAAGCTCTGTAAGCCCGAGATACGTACGTTTCTACATCTACACTGTGCGCCTTCGTGTATGTACTTATCAATATCTTCGCAAGAAATCATGGCGCGTTTCTGTTATCCAGATTCCATATGGCGTTATCGCACCTGCCTACGCGCTGCCCGGAGATACAGGAGCGGCACTTCACCAAAGAGAAACCGTCCCTCCCGAATACGCGTGCATAGTCAGACCGGGAAGCTCTGACCTCATCAGACCAACACTTGCGATTATGTCTTTTTTTTTCCATGTCAAATTCAATAGAACGTAGTCCATTTTTGAAAATGTTTCACACTTTACATACATTGATCACCGAGGACTAAACAGGTGCACATGCAGTTTTGCTGAACGAGGTGTACATATCGTCTGGTGAGATCAGCGACGTACACATACAGTGAATAAGTAAACCGTTGCCACTACGAAAGACGAGATGAGAAGGTGTATCAATGTTGCGATGACGGTCTTTGAATTTTCGTCGGCGTGTCCATACTTGTTTGCTCACCATGCCAAAAATGAACTTGTGCTGCAGAGCATTGCCACAAAGGTAAGGAGAGCAAGAGGGTGCAAAACGAGCAAAACGTACATGTACGGAACGAGCATTTCCAGTGAAAGTATTTTCAATTAGACAGGACGTATGTAGCGGTTGCGACATCGAGAGTAAAATACATTTGGTAAGAATTATCTATTCAATTCAAAGGAACCGACGGATCAAATTAAGAAACGAAAAGCGCCGCAACATTGAGACTGAGAGACCTTTCTATCGCAAGGTAATAGTGTCAGATGGTACACATACATGACAACAATCCAGGTGGCAGCAAGGTGGCACGAAAAGAGTTACATAACGCGAACAGGACAACGAATGAAGGGAGGAGGACGGCGAGTCGGGGGAGACGGAAGCGGTGCGGCAAAAAGCCCACGGCAGCGAAACAATAGACAGGTGTGCAGTATGTCAAGATTTTTTCGGCATTGGCAGAAGGGTATATGATTGGAAAGATGAAGACATTTGAGAATGAATATACGAAGGAAGAAAAGAACCTTACCGTGAGCAGCAACATATGAAGAGCACCTGGATCCCCGAGGCGGTCCTACGAGGACAAAAGTCGGCCTGCCTGCGCGTTGGACATAAATAGAGCCATTTTCTACTCGGATGTCAGATGTAATGGCAGTATCAAAACACGGAGATGCGGACCTTCTGCAGGTCGGCTATTTCGGCACGAGTACGTTTGGATTCCTTGTGAACTTGTTCAAATTGCAGGCGATCCTGCTGCCGGACACGTTCAGACTGTTTGCGGGCACGTTCGGACTGCTCGAGGCCGTGTACAGATTGCCTGAGAGCACGTTCAAACTGCTCGCGGGCATATTCAGATTGTTCGCGTGCGCGTTCAGATTGCCTGAAAGCGTGTTGAAGCCGCAAGCGTTCCTGCTGGCGGGCACGCTCAACCTCACGAATGCGTCGCTCAAACTGCTCGAACTTTTCTTTGTGTCCGCGTCGAGCCTGTTCTCGCTCCTCTCTACGCTTACGTTCAGCCTGCGCTCGCTCTTCTCTGCGCACCGACTAACACCACGATCGAAAGTGCCATAAGTACAAGTTGAAGAAAAACAAAGTGAGAACATACGTCGAGCTCGGCCTTCCTCGCAGCCTCTTTAGCATTTCTGCGAGCTTCTTCATCGGTGACCACCTTCGTAGAACGTGCGAGAGCCTTCTCTGCAAGCCGTTCTGGCCGCGACTCCTCCCGCATTTTTCTGTTTGCTGTCTCGCGATTACGATCGTCGTCAAGGGCCGTCCCAAAGATCTCGCCAAGCTTTACATAAGCCTGCTTGAATGGAGACAGGAGGGCTTTGCGAGCCTGAGACCAAGCAGGGCCTGTCCAATTGAACGATCCGTCATCGTTAACAATTCTGATGACACCCTTCTGGTTGGGAAACATCCCGCGTTGGTCGTAGAGAGGCCCGCGCACCGGCACGAGGCCCGCTGTCTCCGTCAACGCTGCATGCAGCTTAATGAGAGCTTGGAAGGAGACAGTAGCCCACCACATGCACATGTGAGAATAGATGCTATAGTCTTGGGCCAACGCAGTGACGCACTCTGCTATGGCAGCACAGTGGAGAACGTTCAGATACCGCGCACCTTCCGGCACCTCGAGTGTCTGAACGACGTCGTAGGGCTCATCGGGTTCGGAACGGTTTGGGTTTTCTGTGACATACACACTGTCTACGCTGCCAACGTCGAGGCCAAAGAGAGTGCGTGCACTTTTGGAAGATCGTGCGGCGAACTCGTTGACAGCAACTTTGCCGTTGATCGAGACACTGGTCAAAAGATGCACGTGAACTTTCGACGACCAATGAACGATAACTAGCGAAAGACTCACGAGGACCAGCTCATGCTCGTAGGGGCTTCACTTTTGGAAAGCTCGACACGCTTGCCACGTTGCATGTAGACCTTGCGTCTGAGGACAGGGCCGGACTCCATAGATGGACACTCGAACTCGACGCAGACCAGTTCGTGAGGAATGAAACACTTGATGTTTCTCTTCGTTCTTAGATGGGTTACTTTCACCACCTTTCGCATGGAGCACGATGAGTAGAACCCTTCCAGTACACACGGTGCCCTCACCTTACACGCGTCAATCCTATTGAGGGAATTCTTGTCGTCGAGAAGCGCTTTGATCCAAAGGTTGGTGGCATGAGTGGCTTCGAAGTCTTCGATGATGCCGCGAATAGTGTCTTGCTCACTCGACATGTTGATGATAGCAAGATGAACAAATTTGTGAGGATAAGCAGAATGCTGTCGATGAGGGAGCAGGGCATGGTCGTTTTGCAAGCCCATTTTATATGTGCCGTCTGAAGCTGAACAATATACACTGCGTGAACACTTACATTATGTGGCGCTGAACTTCGAAGCCCCATACCAGATAGGGAAGCAACGACCCAGATTCCCAGTCACACAAGAAAGACAGACAGACAGACAGACCTGAGGTACTGGCTTTGTCAGGATAAGCAGAATGCTGTGGATGAGCTTGAGGGAGCGGGGCATGGTCGTTTGTGCCGTCTGAATCTGAAGCTGAAGTGTTCCCTGAAAAAAAAAAAAAACTAGTGACCCATACCAGGTAGGGAAGCAGCGACCCAGATTCCCAGTCGCACAAGGGAGAGAGACGGAGACAGAGACAGAGACAGACAGAGAGACCCGAGGTACTGGCTTTGACAGGATAAGCAGGTCGCACAAGAGAGAGAGAGAGAGATCCGAAGTACTGGTTCATAAATTCTCTGAACCGAAGTGTCTGGTACCGTGGTGTTCGCACGCCTCTGGTCAATTGCAACACGCGTGCACTCCGCTTGCCTCCCCGCGCATAGAAGAGAGACAGGTGCTATCTCCTTCACCATCACCCCCACCTCGGACTGTTTTGCATGCCTTAAAACAAGTCAACCCCGATATTAGGACCAACAAGGAACACTTACCTTCTTGTTTGGCCCCTCATCGACAGCTCGCACGCTGCGGGAAGAAGCAGTATCACGAGGTAGAAACTGTGCCTTTCCACCCATCGCCTCGCATTCACAGTACAGTCCTCATTTCTCTTCACACTTTGATGTCAACAAACATGGCTCCGTGCACGCTTTCAACTTCTAAGCCTTCCCCTTCGTCCACGTCTACCGAAGGTTTATCTCGATCGGTGATGTGGATGCATGACCAGCGTGAACAAGCGGCAGCCAAGGCTCACCACTCAAGTACTCAATCTCAGGTTCAGCGCAGATGAGACGCATCGCGTCTGGCGAGGGGGCGCCCGTGTCCGTGATCGACCAATAACAGCGCCTGCGTCGCATGACCGTTCCTCGCCATCTCTTCCGCTCCGTGTACTGTCGCAGGCCCGGAATGGCACAACAAATATGACCTTGGACGGCAAGCAGTAAGTATATGTAGCGTGGATTAGATTGCTCACCAGCCTCGCGCGCTCCGCGAACATGAAGACAGTCCCAGCGGCCCTCGCCCTCAGGCTGACCACTAGAGGATATGACAACCCATGTTGTCCCCACCCACGTCCTTGCCCTCCGTGGCCCCAATGCTCGCCACCTGTCTCTGATGTATCCGGTGCATGACCACGTCCTGCGCGTGCAGTGTCCACGTCTCGCAACCATTCTCGACGCGGGCAAGTGTGCAGGGGAACGGGAAGAGATCCCCACGGTGCCGGTTACCTTGCCCGTGCCTCAACTATTCTCGCCACTGCTCGCATTCCTGTATAGGCGCGATGACACGACGCTCATCGCGGCGGCGTTTCCAGAGCTGACGAATCCTGAATCCGTCAGTGCGCTTTGGTTCGTACTTTCCTTCCATGAAAATGTCGACTTGTTGCACATGGTGAGGAGCATCATCGAACAAGTCTCTCGTGCGTACTCGGGGCTAGACATGTTCCTTCGCCTCACCATCCGAGTTGCGGCGCTTTACAAAGAGGCAAGGTCTCTTGTTACCCATATTTCGCCAGATCTCGTTGTCTCGATTGATCCGAGCGGGACGGCATTGATTGATCTGATGGATATGACTAAACGATTTTCGATTCATTATGTTTGTCGCTATTGCAAACCTACTTCGGTCAGAAACTCGCCAGTTGGCGTCTGCGACAAAATATTTTGGCGCACACTCGAATGGATGTGGTACTGCAGTCGGACGTGTGCCTCCCTCCGTTTGAATATGCCCATTATGCTCACTATTTTTCCATTCGCACCCAATCGTTCGTCTCATCCTATGCACATATCATCACTGTTTATGCTATATTCAACAATTGTATAATCATTGTATGGTTATTTATAATACATAAATATATATTCGAATTAATGCCGGATTGTCAATCGCCCAGCGTTAGCACTTCAAATCCCCGAGAATGCATTGCCCGAGTGCCGAGGGTGCGTCAATGTCATATATATATATATCCGCATCATCAAAACCAGGAACGGTGGCATTGAAGCAGAACAGCCCGACGAGGGCGAAGAGATGGAAGAGGAGACACAGCAGTTGAACGTGAATTAGAACCCACAAGAATACCCGCTACAGACAGAAAATAAGTAAGAATAAACATTTGCCCACAAATAAACACCGACCTTTGCAAACTGATACAATGGTGTCACAGGAACATGAGAATTTTCGTTCTCGACATCGGATGCACCCTACCACAAAATCATCTCTGTCACCCTTTCGAAATTCGACCGAACTACGACCGTTACATTGATGCAATGAATCCTTTTCGCTTGGGCAGCTTGGTGGGCACGCACGAGCGAGGTGCAGGAAAACGTAGAGCGGCGGCGTGAGCATAACTGAACATCTAACCCTTGCAACACCAAGTGAGATAAAAGAGCGACAGCGGCAGCTTTCCGTCCAGGGGAAGTGCGAGTAAGGGAAGAGGATGTTCGAGTGCCGTCCACGCGCGCCATATATGTAAATACGAGAAAAGTGGTTGAGATTATTAGACCAAATCGCGCCGGCTTTGTTGGTGCGATGTAGCAAGTGTCCTTCAATTACCGCGATTGTTCGCCATAGCAAACGGACTCGAGAGTTTCTGACCTCGTCAGAAATATACCTCGCGACTGAACGGTGTACGTACTCTGTCGCTTGTGTGCATTAGTGCCCGACTTGTTCGCAATGAAATGCCTGCTACTCACTAGTGCATTTCGCATTCATTCTGTATACTTACCTGCCAGAGACAGAAGAATCTCCTACCACTCTATTACCTCCATACCCATCTGAGATGCCAGGAACATGAGTCCCCTTCGCGTAGCAGGCTTTAGCGTGCTAAACCCGTCCCTGGTGAAACTTGAAGCTTGACGTCGCGGCTCAACTCGATAATCACAGCTACTGCTTCCTGAACGCGTGAACAGTCACTGTCTTTTTATACGTTCCATAAATCAATTGCCACGAACAAACCAAATAAGAAAATACAATGAACATCAAACACTTTCACCGCCGGTCTGCTCTTCCGCAGAAGTATTTTCCATCTTTTCTGAAATACGAATCGCCTTCCCCACCCTGGGCATGTCCGAGCCGCGAGTATCAAGCTGGGACAACTCCGTTTGATTATCCCTCGCGACCGACTGCGACGTCCGCATGTGGAATCGTATCGCCGACAACGCTGGCTCGGCAGAGCCTCCAGGTAAAGTGGAAGATGCATCGGACTTCAAAGACGACCCATATCTAGAGGTGGACGTCCACACTGTGGCAAAGACGACACCAAGGACGGCGACGTTGATATTCACCAGAACAACGTAGTTGATGGTGATGTCGTTGACATGGCAGTAAACAACAATGATCTGGGCAAGAGAAAAAAGCATAGGAATCGCAAAATTTGAAAGAGCGATCCAGAAGAGAGTCTGCAGGCGTCGAGTGAAACTCGTGGAGCTCACTAAATAATGTACATGAATTGAATTTGACTATGCGTCCAGCAAAATTATTTTGAATTGCGTACCGACGGAGACACCAGTAGCAGTGCGGTGCGTCTGGTCTCTATCCCACAGCTTCCACAGGAAGAGTAATGAAGCGTACCTATGATTTTCTTGGAGTCAGCACCTTTTATGAACTTGTGAGCAGTAATGAAACGTACATGTTGTCGAAAAGCTGCATGAACCACTCGTTCTTGAGATATGGGTCATTCTCCCATATTTCCGCAGCCTTCACCGGGTTATTGTCCGCACTATCAAGTGCATGGGCGAACAGAGAGATATTGATAACACGCGCCACTTTGAGGAGTACAGGCAATGTCACAAGAAGAACGAAAGCCCTCAATCCGACGCTACGACGGGGATATACAGCGACGAGCCGCAGAAGAAGAATAGTGTCGACGATGATGCTCTGAAAAGCGCCAAGCACGCCAACTGCAGTATTCCAGGTCAATCCTGCAAAGTATCATCATTGACCAACGACAATCCGCCCTACAGAAAACGATAGTACCCGCCTGGTGCATTGTCTGGATCAAGGATTGTTTTTAACTAGGCGGGGCATTAATTCGTGCAGAGCTCGATGGGTACACACATACGGCGCGATAGTCGTCCACGATGCCCACAGTTATAGCGAAAATGATGTTGAAGGCGTTGGCCAAGAAAATTGGCGTCTTACGCGATCGAGCAGTGGAAAAATAGAACAGACATATCGCGAGAGGAATATACACGACAGTGAAAGAATGACCGATGAGTAGAGCTGTGAGGCTCGGCTTAATTGATGCCACACAACTTGCAGCATCCATGAAGGCAGTAGCTGGGTCGAGCCGACATGCAATTGCGGAGAGTGCAATAGTCCGTTCTTCCCGTCGAGAGAGACAAAGAAACACTAAGGGAGCGCGGAAAATACGCGGTTGTAGTATTCACCTACTTATGTATGTTCATAGTCGAGATACGGAGTAATCCGTCCCAGGAGCAGGGAGCATGATGTTAGCTTTGATCGATAGCCAGTGCCTGAACCACCCTCACGCGGCCTCTCGGGTTCGGGGTTCATGAAGGATTGCCATGTGCAGCCATGCAATAAAAGAGTTATTTTTTCCCAGCGATCAGAGTAAAGAAGCATTTCGTTGTGCGCCGGTGTGTTACGGCCGAGTGCTCAGCAGATCGGAGTTCAAGGTCGTGCGAATGGAGGACACACCGAGCTCAATCTAGCTCAAAGCGCGCTTGATAATCAGCACCATCAAAGATGTACATACCTACAGAAGATTCCATACTATTGAGTTGTCGGTTACACTCTTGCATCAATCCTCCACAATCTCTGCTGCTTGAAATGTCGGCGACTCAACACAATGTCCATGCGAGATCGTTTTGCGGAACACATTACCAACCTACAGCCTCCTACAGCAGCAAGTCATGGCGACTCTTGAAGAGCTAAATCCAGAGTCACCTGGGTTCAACGTCAACGAGTGGACCAGGAACAACGGCGACGCCACCAGAAGCAATGACAACAAAAATGGTAGTGGCGGTGGTGGGAAGGCGTGCGTGCTGTCTGCGAGGGCGAACAAAGACTCGTTGCTGGAGAAAGCAGCAGTGAATATATCGCTGATCCATGGGACACTTCCGCCCGCCTTTGTGAAGCAAATAGTGACGTGACGGCACTCGTCTGTGCGATACGATACCGATACGATACCGATCCTCGCTATTCGCAAGACCTTCCTTTCTTCTCTGGTACGTTGTCCCACTCCTTTCGAGATAGTAGCTGCTCGGAATTCGCTTTTTCGTCAAAGTCTGCAGCGCTGGGCTACACCCTGGAATTTGTTGCCATGATATGGCGGAATCAAGCCCGATTTGTTGTCGGTCTTGTCGATCATGTCACTAAAAGATCTGCATCAGGCGAGATCAGCATTGTCATTCACCCATGCAATCCAAATGCGCCGAGCGCGCACGCCGACTAAGGCCGACTACCGCTACCTTGAGATCCTGGACCGTGATGCAGAGCCCGAATCGGGCGAGGGCGCGCGCGTCCTCGCATGGTGGTTCGGCGGGATCGTCGTAGCTATCTTTTCGAGGAGGACGCGCAACACTTCCATGGGACGCTTAAACGAGTGTTGTTTTGGGTGTCCGAGTCTTCACGGCTTCGTTTGCGAGGGATCTATGTGGAGGTTAATGAGGTCCTGCTCATCAGCAATAACAAAGTCAAACACACACCGTCTATTGTGGGAAACCACCATTCAGAACATTTCTCATGTCCACCGCTGCCATCTTCTTCACAGTTTGTTCAAGTGCCGTCGTCGTGTGCTAGTGTGTGCCGCGCGTGTTGCTGACGACGATCACACGAAATTCACAAGTCCCTTTGAATAGATCTACAAAGTATTGAATTGTCAGGACAGCGCGGTGAAGTGGCTCGAACCAAGCCAGAGTTCGCGAGAAAGAACTCGATGGCCGATCATCTGGTTTTGCTCGATGAGGCTACTGATCTTAAGCTTCCTAACGATGGCACACGGCCCAGCTGCAGCTAGACTGGGATTCCTCGTGAAAGGTGCGTCTGCTGCCCTTGAAGCTGGAAGCTGGAAGTTGCTGCCGGGCGCCTTGCGCGTACAGCTAAGTACATGTGACCAGCGACTGCGACGGTCTCATGCCGGCGCCGGGCTAACGCGCACCGCTGCAACAACGCTAGCGCTACATAAGAATGGCCGACTCGACGCTGTTCCCAATTGTGTATCGATCCTAGAGATTGCACTGACTGGAACCGCCCTTTATACTTGAGCTCCAAAAACCCAAATTGTACTAATGACGACAGAACTGTCCCCCTTCCGCCGCCTCTCCAATCTCATCTCCGTCGCTGTCGACGAAATTGAGACGGTCTTCGAGACGGCGCACGTCCCATACCCGCGACTTGAAGACATTTTCGACCCTGCATCGCCCACCGAGGCGATCGTGCGCTCACCCGCCATCCTGAACCAGGCGAAGATCATTGCTGCCACCGCCGGGCAGCTGAATGCACTTGTTAATGTGCCATTCATGACCCTTATGGACATCGGTCTGGGGGTATGTCTCATCTTTCTCTGACTTCTGGCTGGGGGGTGTTGCTGTAGCGTTTGAATCTACTGCCACTGGACGCATGTTGTTGACCTTGAATGTATAGATCTACGTAACTTCGGCTCTGAGAGTCGCGAGCGAAGGCCTCATCGTGGAGATCCTGCGTGATCACGCCCAGGGCTTGCACGTGGACGAAATCGCGGCGTTGAATGGCATGGACCCAGGAAAAATATGTGCGTCGTTTCATCTACTAATCGCTAGCACTGTCGGTACAGAATGCCTTGGTGACACCTTTATAGCGCGCACACTGCGCTGCCTGGCTACATCCCACATCTTCGAAGAGGTTCGTTTGTGTGTTCATGTCCATGGTCAGACCAAGCCGCGAGTAATATAGCATATACTACCTCTTATCATTGCGGCGCGCCCCCTCTCGTTCCATACTCTGTCCTTGCACGCACCTTCTCATCACCCTTCCAGGTCTCCCCAAATGTGTTCAGAAACAACCGGCTCTCGTCGTCGTTGGACACCGGAAAGACTCTGGATGCCATCAGAGCTGCACCCGTGCAGAAACACGATGGGACACCCGGTCTCTCGGCCATGGTTGAGCATTTGTAAGTCCACATCCTATTACTCAAATTTTTGTGTTTGCCTGCGATCCGTTCTCCGGAATGTATACACGGGTACGGCTTGAACCAGTATCCGTCTTCTATCTTATCCGTACCGTCCGCATCACACGGCTCACGAGCATCACGAATAGCGGCGACGAAGGCATGAAATCGGCGGCATATCTCGCTGAGGTCTGGGTCGACCCCGTCATGGGACACCGCGACTCGACGAAACACGCCCTCGGCCTCGCCTTCGGCATCGAGAATCCATGGGAGTGGTTTGAGGAACCGCAAAACAAGTTGCGCTTGGCGCGATTCACGGTCGGCATGCAGAGCACGCGGAAGATGGAGGCACCCGATGCAAATTTAAGAGGTGCGCCTTCAGTCGTTTTTTTAATTTCATTAATCTTTCCTCGCAATCTTTCAAAATGTCTGATTTCTCTTCTCTTCTCACACTAATCGTCCTTGTGCAGGCTTCGACTGGGGCACGCTCCCTGCAGAATCGGTAATCGTCGACGTCGGCGGTGGCACCGGACACGTCCTCCTGAGCATCGCGCGCGCGTACCCACGGCTGCGATATGTTTTGCAGGATCGGGAGGCGCTCATTCCGAAGGCGCAGGAAGTGCGTTTCTTTACCCTCTGTATTTCTTTGACTGTTACTTAAATGCGCTGTATGATCTCAGTTCTGGCAAGGAGAGCTTCCGTCGGCTATTACAGACGGCATAGTGAAGTTCCAAGGTGAGTGTTCAAAAACGACACATTATTATATATAATGTCGGCAAGAAAAAAAAGTCGATGCCTGAAATAATTAACAATTATCTGCAGCGGTGGACTTTTTTAAGGTCCAGCCGGAGAAGAACGCGGCGGTGTTCATCCTGCGCCAGGTTCTTCACGACTATAACTATGCGCAGGCTGTGGGCATTTTGTCGCATCTGCGTGCGGCGGCAACGAAGGACACGAGGCTATTGATTATTGAGCAGGTGGGTGTTCTCCAGAGCCTGTTTAAAAGGTTCGGGTGTAGGTTGCTGACCTTATGCGCTTGCTGTTGTGCGTCCATACGTATTATATTCTTAGGTCGTCCAGTACGCGTGCCACGACGATATCGAAACCCCTGGAGACATAGCCGGACTGGATAATCTCCGGTTGCCCGCTGTGCCGCCACCGCTGCTTCCCAACCTCGGCCGGGGGAACCTGTTCCCGTATCTTGCGGACCTCCATGTAAGACCTGTATTTCCCAGCTAGTCGCCTCACCCTGGTTTCTAATCCCTTATTGTCCTCTACGTGCTAACCACAACGCTTTTGTCTGTAGATGGGAGCCAGCACTAACGGCGAGGAGCGCACGATCGGCGCGTTCCAGGCAATCTCCGGCGGCGCCGGGTGGAAAATCACGGAGGGCTTTTCTGTCCCCGGCGCGTACAACAAGCAGATTCTCGCTGTGCCTGTTTGAGCAACTGGACGTAAGCGAATGTTGAGCGCTGAGCATGCAGCTGATGCGGATCACATTTTTGAAGAATGGAGTTTCTGAGATATAGGTTGGCTGAATTTCTAGGGAGTGGGCGGTTCAGGCTGTGGCAGAGGTAAGTTGCGTTTTCCTGGAGCGATTTCATACAGCAATCCTTACAGACGGCTTTTGACAGAAAGAATGAGCGCTGAAAAGAACTTTCGGGAAGGGTTCAGGGAAATTGCAATGTAAATCACCGAAAGACAAGCAGTGGTTTATTGGATGTATATGTACACAAGCCCACGGAGTGTGCATCAATTCTTTGTCTCGACAGACGAGGGTTCGCCGAAGGGATGCGACCTGCGAGTGGAGTCACGAAGTTTGCGAGGGGATAGCTTGAAGAGTTCTCCTCTTCCCAGGTCGTTCATGAAGTACTGAAACATTGAGACGGAACTATTGAGTATCAAGTAGAAGTGTTGCATCGACATCGGCTCATGTTAGCAGTCTGTAGGTCCAAGGTCCACCATGTATGCTGTTGTATATGCACGAAGGTAGAAACAGAAATATTGTGTACAAGAGGAGAGGTGATAGGACATGCGGATGTAGTCTCCCAAAGGCAGACGGAAACAGAGACTCCTACTCACCCCACCCTCTCTCTTAATGCGGATGCGGGAAGGGCGCTCAACTCGGCCGCAGGGACGTCGCCGTGGCGGCTGGGAGCGGGGAGGTATTTATGAAAGTAGCCAAAGAGCTGGTCATGATTGATATACATGTGAAAGAATGTATAGCTGGTACTTCCCGTTTGGCCACGACGTCTACTTACTGTCGCGAGAGGTACCGAAATTCCAAGGAATGACGACCTTTCTCACTCATTCTTGGTCTAGACAGCCAATAGTACGGCCTTCCGAGAATGCGTCACGAGTAGCAGAAACCAGGAATTTGAAAAGTGAGGTGATTGGAAGTATGAAGGCTATGAAGAGGGTGACCACAGTGGCAAATGGAGACCAGACAACAGATCCGCAGAGATGTTTTCTCTGCAATTCTACAAGATTGCTGGGGACCCGTGGCCAACTTTGTAACCGGGGTTCCCCCAAAAAGCTCAACAAAAAAGAGACCAGACAACAGAGCTGGAAACGGCCGGAGGTCGTCAGACGTCAGACAAACCTGTCTGTCGAAGGAAATTAGACAACAGAAGACAATAAAGAGCAAGGAAATCAAGCACGGTGAGCCTGAGATAGGTGAAATTCCGGATCTCCGAGGTTTTCATGGGGCGAAGAAGCACTTAAGGGTTCATTAATGTTCATTGCACAAGTGGGCCCACGCATACATGGTATGGGCACAGGGTTTGATAAATCGACCATGAGGTCAAATAATCAAGAAACTGGGACGGAGAACAGTAAGCGACGATTACAGACGACGGCTGCGTGTGCCGCACTGAGAGCTATGCGTGCTAGGACGGATGAGTCATCTCGATTGATGGATTGATCGGGGTTGGTGATGTTAGTTATTGTATTCCTAAAAAGGCAACTGGCTGCTATTGTGTTGACCGAAAGCGCGGAGCTCTTTTTGTTTCGAGGTTATGAGTGCGGGAGCGTGAAAAGAATGGCAGGCCATTCCTGAGTCGCTCTTTGCATATCTCGTCTCCGTCCTTTCTCTATTTTCACGACCCTGTTACGACTTGTCTCGACCCACAACGATGGCCACCACGGCGACGAGCAACATCCACTATATCGATGCAAACGATTTACCCTACGATCTCGACGTCTCCCCCCGCTCGTCCCTCTATTCGGTCTCAACGGTATCCACATGGGCATCATCACAGCGGAGGCCAGACCTCACCACGACAACCGCACCCCCGCCAGCCCTCCCAGCAAGCTCAGAATCATCGTCCCCCGTTCCGTCCCTGCGTCTGCTCTTTTCGCAACTCAACCGACGGGCACGGTATACGGTACTGGCCCCAGCGATGGCAAGTTCAGTGGTGGCTGGCTGCATTGCCCCCTTCATGACCTACGTCGTCGGTCTCTGCTTCAACTACTTCGCCCAGTTTCCTTTATCCGATCCCACTGAAGCCGACAAGCACCGGTTAGCAACACACGTCGGTGCCCTTTGCGGCGCTCTTGTAGCGCTTGCCGGCGCCAGCTTCATCCTCTCTAGCGCAATGTCCTATCTCTGGGTGTGTGTCGGCGAGCACTCCGTTCGCGCCTTCCGTACTCTTGTTCACCGGCACGTGATGGCAAAACACGCCGCCTGGTTCGACAAGAAGGCTGCCAATGAAACCGGTGCTGCGGGTCTCACGTCCCATTTTACAAAGTGCGTTTCCATCATTTGTTGACATGTATTTACTAAAGATATTTTCTGCAGGGAGACCGACCAAGTACGCGCTGCTGCTTCCCTCGCAGCGGGTCGTCTACTCCAGTACATCACCACCGTTATAACCTGCCTTATCGTCGCCTTTTATCAATCTTATGCACTCACATTTGTCATCCTCGCTTCCTTGCCACTCCTCATCGTTGCGCAGATAATCGCGCAGGTTGTGTCAGGGCCCATTCTACAAAGAGAGCGTGCGTTCGATGCCAAGGCAGCTTCCATCGTCGACCGCGCTGTCGCCGCCATTGCAACTGTCAAGGCTTTCAATGCGGCCCCTTTTGAGATTGCTTTGCTTTCTGCTGTTCTTCGTGACATGCAATCCGCGGTCACCAAGTTCGCGTCGGCGATCGGTTTCTCATCTGGTGTTTCCCAGTTTGTCGCCATGATGATGTTCGTCCAGGGCTTCTGGTATGGCTCGAAGCTTGTGCGCGACGGGTCGCTCTCGCCGGGGAGTGTCATGGCTGTCTTCTGGGCGTGCTTGATTGCCAGCTCGAACCTGCAGATGTGCATCCCACAGCTCGTCGAGCTTACCAAGGGGACACATGCCGCTGCCGCGCTCCTCGCCCTCATCACAGATGCGCCGGACAATGAGTCTTCTGACAATCTACCGCCGCTCCGCAGGGGCATGCCGCTTGTGATGCGCAAGATTGCGTACCGCCCGCCGCCGCACCGGTCCGTCGAGCTCAGTCTGTCGGGCGTACACTTCGCATATCCAGCACGCCCGGAGCAGCCTGTCCTGCGTGGCGTCGACCTGTTTTTCCCTGGCGGCGAGCTTACGTTCGTCGTTGGCGCGTCTGGGAGCGGCAAGAGCACAATCGCACAGCTTCTCCAGGGCGCGTATGCGCCCCAACAGGGCACCGTTGCGCTTGACGACCAGGACTGGCGGTATGTCGACCGCAGTGCGTGGGCGGCACGCGCCATTGCGTGTGTGAGCCAGGGCACTAGCGGTGTTGTTGTTGATGGCACAGTCAGGGAGAATGTGTGCCTGGGTGTTGGAAGGGAGGTAACTGAAGATGAAATCCGCGAGGCGTGTACAGCAGCGCTCATGAACTCGTTTCTGGCGGACCTTCCCCACGGCCTTGACACGCGCCTTGGTGAGGGCGGTACAGAGTTGAGTGGTGGACAGCGTCAGCGCCTCGCGATTGCACGAGCTCGGTTGAGGAATCCGCCGGTGTTGATTCTTGGTGAGTAGTGATGTCTTCATTTAGTCCTAGTAGTCCGAATAAATGGCTGATCTTTGTCTTTTCTCTGCAGATGAACCGACTTCGGCGCTTGATCCCACATCGCGCGTACTTGTGTTCGAGGCCATTAAACTCTGGCGTGGACACATGGCTTGCCCTCTCTCCGCATACGACGAGAAAAAGTCACTTGCTCAACCATTCTCGTCCTCGCAGCCCACGCACGCAGCATCTTCTTCGTACGGCTCCTCTCACCGATCGCATGCAGCGCGTCCGAAGACGACGATCGTCATCACGCACGACCTGTCGCATATTGGTGCGGACGATTTCGTGTATGTCATGCACGAGGGCCGTGTCAGCCAGTGTGGGTACCGCGCCGATCTGGAAGCTGATGCGCACGGCGAGTTTGTGAGGGTGCTGGGTGAGGATGCGAAGGGTGTGCACCAGCAACAGGAAATGAAGGGTGCACAGCAGGAGGCGGCGGAGGTGGAGGTGGTGGCGAAGGAAGAAGGTGGGGGAGAGGATGAGAAAGGAACAGCAGAGGAGGAAGAAAAGGAGGAGATTGTGGAAGTCGAACGGATGTCGCGTCCGCCGCAGTTACACCTTAACATCGAAACGCGTGCGCCCCTCGATTGGATGATCGACGCCGTTGCGGGGATCGTCAATCCTACACCCTCGACACCCGTAACCCCGAAGAAGCGCCAGTTTGACGAGGACGTGGAGCTTGCTGAGGGCAGGACACTGCGTCGGACGTCCAGCGAACGCACGACGAGGAAAACGTCTCTTCCGTATGACACGGAGCAACATCAAGAATTCCAACAGCAACGCGAACGCCTTCCTTCGATAGACTGTCCGCCCACACCTGCACCGGCGTACTCCGTATACCCGCCAACACCCGCCTACCGGTATTCTCCGCCTAGTCTCGAGGTGCGCCGTCCGTCAAGTGTGCACGTGCCGCCTTCCCCGTCGTGTCGCGAGTTCGGGCAGCTCGTGCGGGCTGGGTCGCGCCATAGCCTCCAATTCCCGCCATCGACGCCGAGCTTGTTTGATGACCGGTCAACGCTCGTCGACCGTAGTGCGGCATCTCTGGTTGGCGAGAAGGACGGTTATTATGTGGCTACGACATCTGTCTCGCGGGCAACGCTTGTCAACGGCAACGCAAACGGACCGGTGTGCTGGAAGGAAGTCGAGTGGAAACGGTCACCCGCCGCACCGCGGTCGAAACCGTCACGCAAGCGCTGGACGATGGAAGGTATCGCCGAAGAACGCATCGCAGTCAGTGTCCTCTCCGACCGCACTCCCTCTGCAGCGGGCTTCCGCTCCGCTGCTGCCACCACCCACGGGTTTCGCGCGCTCCTGCGCGACATCTACCCAACGCTAACGCACAAGCCGGCGATCGCCTTCGGCTTGCTGTTGAGTATCCTCAGCGGCGCGTGTACACCGATCTTCTCGTACATGCTTTCGCACCTGATGTACCAGGTTTCGATCGGTGCGCAGGACGTCGCGCGTATCAACGTCCTCGGCGCAACAGTCCTCGCCATCACCGTCGCAGATGGCCTCCTGCTCGGCTCTAAATACGCTGTCATGGAGACTCTTGCGAGCGCGTGGGTCAATAATTTGAGGAGGATGGCGTTTGCGAAGCTTCTGGTGCAAGATAAGCGTTGGTTTGACCGGTCAGGGCACGGCCCGGCAGAGATGGCTCGAGTGATTGTAAAGGATGGCGACGATGCGCGCTCTCTACTCGCCACGGTCGCCAGCCAGGCGTGTGTCGTGATTGCGATGCTCACTGTTGGCCTTGTGTGGGCGATGGTGAATGGCTGGCAGCTCACGCTCGCTGGTCTAGCGATCGCCCCTATCTTCGCGATCTCAATGTCATTGCAGGCGCGCAAGGTTGCGAGCTACGACCGGCAGAACAAGAAGGCGCGTGAGGCGGTGGACAAGGAGTACTACAACGTGAGTTGATAACAACTAATGACAAAGACATCTTTCTTAAGGCTCTTCACAGGCCGTCCAGAACATCCGGGGCATCCGCGCAATGGGTCTCGACGCCGCATTCCAGCAGCGCTTCGACACTGCTGTCAATTCCGCGTTCTGCATCGCCCGCCAGGGTGCGTTCTACGCCGGTTGCACGTACGGTGTTGCGAGTGGTCTCATCTACCTTGCCGAGGCGATGTTGTTTGGTGTCGCTGCTGTCCTCATGGCACATGGCCAAATCTCATACCTCAAGATGGTTGAGACGCTCAACCTCGTCGTGTTTTCTGTTACGATTGCATCGCAGATCATGTCGTTCAGTGAGTTTACTTTCTGTATGTCCGCTTTGTAGAACTGGTGCTAAGTAATCACCAGCGGAGCGCATTGCCAAGTCCCTACATGCCACACGCGATCTCAACGAGGTCATTAAACTCCCTGTCAATACGGAGGAGTCGCGTGGTGTGCTCCGCCCGGAGCTGGTTGGGAAAGTGCGTTTCAACGGCGTCGATTTCGCGTACCCCGAGTGCCCCGACGCGCCAGTCCTGCGCAATGTCAATCTCGAGATCGCCGACGGGGAGTGTGTTGCCATCGTGGGCGCGTCGGGGTCTGGCAAGACGACTCTCGCAACCCTGCTTCAACGCTTGTACGAGCCGACACTCGGTAACATCTCCATCGGCTTCAACGATCTCGCCAAGACCGAAGTGCACCACCTGCGCAAGCACGTGTCCGTTGTCAGCCAGAATCCGCACCTCTTCGACGCGAGTGTCGCGCAGAACATCGCGTATGGTAGCCAGGATCTGTCCCTGGCGGACATCCAGCGCGCGGCAATGGCGGCGAACGTGCACGACTTCATCATGTCGCTGCCAAAGGGCTACGACACGCTGCTTGGTGCGGACGCAACTGCCCTGATCTCTGGTGGGCAGGCGCAGCGGCTGCAGATTGC
>KN881632.1:0-18333 GCA_000934395.1 Fistulina hepatica ATCC 64428 | reverse complement strand
CTACGCTAAACGCGTCTTGCGCTATGTCGCGGGAACGCTCGACTTGGAACTGGTTTACGACGGATCGGATGCGATCTCGCTAGACCGTGACTTTCACGGATTCTCGGATGCCGATTGGAGTGGCGACGTTGACACATCCAGGTCCACGTCTGGTTATGCATTTATCAGCTCTGGTGCTGCCGTTGCCTGGTCCAGCAAACGGCAAACAATGGTGGCACTGTCGAGCACAGAGTCCGAATATATAGGGCTCAGTAACGCCGCTCAACATCTCTGTTGGCTGCGGACCTTCTTCGAAGAATTAGGTTTCTCACAGACGGGTCCGACGGTCCTAAACTGTGACAACCAGGCAGCGATTATCTTATGCAAGGATTCGCGTTTCCGCGCTCGCACGAAGCATATCCAACGCAAGTACCATTATGTGCGGGACGATGTGGTCGCATCTGGCAAGGCGGTGGTTCAATATGTATCCACTAACGATATGGTCGCCGATATATTTACGAAAGCCTTGATTCGCGAGAAGCATTGGAAGTTCGTGCGGATGTTGGGGCTTAGGTTTCGCTCGAGTGGGGGTGTCAAGAGTGGATGACTCGGCAGGACAGGTAATTAGGGTTAGATAGGGTTACCAGATCGGGACGTCATTCCCATATCGGTACGAGCTTACCTCAGCCCCTACTGGGTCTCATATATGCTCCGCTCTCTCCCGAGCGTCTTTAGTAGTAAATTCATCCCCGCCGTGCGGCGGTCTGCTCTCTCAAATCGCGTCAATTTCTGCCGAGAGGTTCCTTTTGGTGGCTATGTCCATGGCGAATATGTCCGCTTCGTCATCATCCATTGGGTCTACAAGATCGATTGCGTCATCCGTTCTTGCGACTACGTCAGGCGCTTTATCTAGACAGTGAGCGGAGCAGTGTGCCGAGCCGAATACGATTCTTCCAGTAGACCAATCAATATCAGGGTTATGCTTTTGAAGCCACGGTAACCCTAGGACGAGGGGGTATCTTCCGACTGGTGCGACGTCGAACAGTGCTTCTTCCTCGTGGTTTTGAACCCGAAGTGTGCCTTTCACCTGATGCGAAACCGTGCCCAGTGATCGTCCGTCTATGTCTTTGATTGGCAGTGGAAACTCTCGTGGAACTTTAGAGAGATTTTCCTTTGCGACGAACCGTTCGTTGATAAAAATGCCAGTTGCACCGCAGTCTATCATGGCATGCGGCGTTGTGATTTTTCCCGTGTCAAGCTTTGTGTCAATAACTAAATGGCGTGCATTCTGTTCTGGGTACGGTAGTACAGATGCTCATATATTTACACAGGGCCTTGGTCCATACTTTATACGGGGAGCCTTTGGGGACACAACTTTCACCCGAGGCGTCTTTAAAAATCCAAATTTATGAGATCATCTTTTGGTTCGGTGGGTGTTTGCGACTGGGTCATAGGCGGTAAAGAAGCGTATGGTGCTTGCGGGAGCATTCGCCGTTGTTGCGGCGGTGGGAGCGATGCTTGATAGGTTGCCGCAGCGAAATACGGCTGTGGCGGTGTTTGCATTGCAGCATAGTATTGCTGCGGGACTGGTGTTGGTACGTATGGTCCCCATGGGTATGGGGGCGTCTCGGTAGATACCGCATTTATCCTTTGAGGAAGGCAGTGGGCCTGGACTGTATGCCCAGCTTGCCCGCAGTACATGCAAAGGTTGTTTTTTACGCGCCGTTCTCGTTCTTGCGGAGTGATACGTCTTCTTCCTCCGGATATGTCCATGGCATTTGGATCCGGTGGTGGGGCAGTGGTATTTGATGGTCGGAATGGGTTTGGTTGTGGTACAGTAGATGGTGTTCGCCAATTTTGATTTGTGGCTGGTCTCGTACCTGCAAAGGGTATGGGTCTTGTTGCGGTAGTAATTCTCTTCTCTTGTTGGCGTTCCCAGTGCCGGTTGTCGATGCGGACTGATAAGTCCGCGAGGGCATCAAAGGTGGGAGATTCATCTCTGAGCGCTAACTCGTCCTTTACGTACTCTTTGAGTCCATTCCTAAACGCTCGCATAGTTTGAAACGTGTTCATCTCGTAGCCGGCAATGCGGCATAGTCTCCGAAATTCTCCAAGGTATTCGGCAGCGGGCCCTGTCTGCTTCAGAAGTTCGAGCTTTCTAGCGGCGACGCGTTCGGCATCGAGGTCATAATATGAGGTTGAAAAGTGTTTGACGAATTCCTCGAAGTTGAGGACGTATAGTGGGTGCGGTTCGTTTGGTTCCGCGAGAGTTTCCAAAGCTTCGTCAGTGACGACTTGTGCCCAGGGGCGTGCCTTTCCTTGGATAAGTGCAAGGGACCAAAGGATGAAGGTAGTATCGGTGGGGAAGGCTGTGCTGTTTAACGCCCGGTAAAGGCGGAGAGATGATATAAATGCCCTGGCTTCATCGCCTCGGGCTCCTTCGAATGGAGTAGGCTTGACAGCCTTGACTCCGATGAGTCCTTGGGCAGCCATTCCAGCGGCAACTCTAGCATTCCCTGCATTGGTTTGGACTGCCGGTGTGATTGAAAACATTTGCAGCTGAGCTGCTTGAGTATCGATGAGGGCTTGCTGAGTAGCAAGTTGCCCTCGGAGTTCAGCGAAAGCTTCTTGGAATTGCTGCATGGTGGGCAGCGTGAAGGGATTGGTTGGGGAGCTCATAGTAAGTATTTGTATGGTATGTTCGGTTTGTGTAAGTATTTTGTATGTACTGGTTCACGAACACAATGCGTAGGTAAAAGGGCCTTACGGAATGGTACGTTAATTCCTCCCGGTAGTTTTCTCAGGGCAGGTAAGATACAACAGTCAAATCCGCAGTTATAACAGGTGCTCGTGGGTGGATTGACTACCGCCCTCACGATTGGTACACCGAAACTTCTTTCCACTTAAGGAATAGAAGCTAACCGTTCAGATTATTTAAACTCCTCGTGTTTTGAGCACAAGGGTCTATGATTAGTGGACAGAATAGAAGATGGTCGTGGACGTGGGTGGATTGGAGTGATGAGCGAGTCGTGCTAAACGACTTTACCTAATGTGACGACTGGCAACGTGATACCGTCGTGATGACTTATGACGCGACCCCTAAGCAAAGAGTGAGGTGTTGGAGGTGACGAGATACCTGACTGAGTCGCAGCCTTGACGTGACAAGTGAAGCGAGAGATAGAGAAGTAGGAACACGAGTCGCTCGAAAGCCGAAGACGATAAGATATCCGGTTCTGTGAGTATTGGTCTTTGTTCTGGTATATAATACAAGAGGTAAAGTGCAGAATACATGCGTATGTATACTACTTTAAATACTATCAAGAGTGGGCACAGACCAAGTAATATGAGTGAAACCGATTGTTCTTAAGTGCTATGTCCTATGATCTTCCCTCTGTACGCAGCAATCCTTGTATATAATAATGATCGCGTGACTTGTTCTTTATAAATCCTATATATAATCGCAGTCATGAGTTCAAATCCTAGTAAGTACATTTCTTGTAAATATGGAAGGCCTGTTGACGCGAGCATATTGTATGCTCGGTGACAATACACCAGCCGTAAAAGGTGACGTTTGCTCGGGGTCATGACAACTGGTAATGACACGACTGGGCAAGGACGGCCTCAAGTCGCAGCTACTAGGGCGAAAGAAAATTCCCCCTGAGCCACAAGCACAAGATGATGGTAACTGGTACTTACCTAATTCGAAAGTCGCGCTCTCCGAGGACGCTCTCGAGACCGCAACCGACAAATTTGACGAGTGGGAAAAGGACGAGATGAAAATCCGCGACCTGATCTACACCACCGTCGACAATGTCACTCTTCTCCAGATTAAGGGGGAGGTGACGGCAGCTGCAGTATGGACGAAGTTAGTTCGCCTGTCCGAAAATCGTGGCGACACCGCCCGTGTGGACAAGTACCGCGAGCTCCAATCAAAGCGTTGCGCTGATGGTGGTGACGTCCAGGCCCACATCACGGCCATGGAGCTGATACGCGAGGAGCTAGCCGCGATGGGTACGATCGTTGACGACACATCCTATTGCATTATACTCCAGGCCTCGCTCCCGCCCTCCTGGTCAACGTGGATGACGTCCGTGACCGCAGGACGCCGTGCCGCTGAGAAAGATGTCACGTCAGAGTGGTTAATCCCTGCAATGCTATCTGAATATCAGTCTCTCGTTATTCGAAAGAAGAACGAGGAGAACGTTGCCCTTGTCGCCGCCGCTCACCAGAAAAATGCGCCGAAAAACCGTAATCGTCGGACTGGCGCCAAGTCCTCCGATGCCACCTGCGACAACTGCGGAAAAGCCCACGTGACAAGCGATTGTTGGGATGTTGGCGGAGCGAAGGAACATCTCGCCCCTGAGTGGTACAAGAAGCGGAAAGGGAAGGATGCACCAAAAAGGAAGGAGAAGTCATCAGCAAAGCCTCTTGAGAAGAAGGAGCATGCATACGTACTCGCATCTACCTCTGACCCTGAGGATCCACCTACCGAACGATATGCCATCGTTGCGGCCTCTGAAGACGTCAAATACTCCCTCAATGCTGCGAGCGACGCGCATGACGAAATACTGGATTGTGCGGCAACATCGCACTTTACGCCTGATCGCCACCGCTTGGTTAATTATGAATCGATAACCCCATTTGCCGTCCGCGGGGCGAGCGGCCCAATTCAAGCAATCGGCAAAGGCGACCTGCCCACCGAATTTCCACTCAACCGCGATCGCACAAAATCGTTCCCGGTCCTCCTCTGGAATGTCTACCACTGCCCAGGCATGCCCTTCACACTCATTTCCGGCCTCCGTATGGACAAACTAGGGTTGCAAATATGCCTCGCTGACCAATTGGCCGAAATCACTACACCTGCTCCAGAGCGCAAAGTGATCGGCCGGATCCCGATCGAACGCGGCCTTTATCGGATCTCCGCACCACGCATCGCACCCACAGAGCACCCCGAACAGGCACACGTCGCAACGAGGATGCTCTCCTGGAAAGAGCTCCATGATATCATGGGCCACGCGGGTTACAGTGTCCTGGAGGGGATGATTAGGAGTGGATCCGTTGTGGGCGTCGAGGTCGATCCGAAGTCGCCGCAGCCGGTATGTGAACCCTGCATCGAGGCGAAAATTACGTGTCTGCCATTCCCAAAGGTTAGCGAGCATCGGCCGGAGAAGTATTTACACTATGGAGACAAAGTTGTAGGTGATTTAGTTGGTCCAATGGAAGTTACCTCCATTGGAGGTTCAAACTATTACTATGGACTCACCGACGTCTCTTCGCTCGAGGGCAAGCCGTTCTTCCAGAAGTCGAAAGATCAGAGCTACGACAATTACCTTGATTACGAGGCTTTCGTTCGTACGCAGCACGGCAACCCCATTAAGATCTATGGGTCAGATCGAGGTGGCGAGTTTATGAGTGACGAGTTTAAGGCTCACCTTCGTCGTGCGGGAACTGTGCGTCACTTGACTGTCCATGATTCTCCGCAGTCCAATGGGGTTGCTGAGCGTAGCAATCGTACGCATAACGAAATGGCTCGTGCTATGCGTCTTGCAGCCGGCCTTCCTCCTTCCTTGTGGTCTGAGGCGGTCCGGCACTCCTTCTATATTCGTAATCGTGTTCCGACGCGTGCGCTCCCTGGCAACATATCGCCGCATGAGAAGGCGAATGGCGAAAAGCCAGATATTGCCTGGCTTCGTCCCTGGGGTGCAAAGGTATGGATTAAGAAAAATCCAAACGAACTTGCTGGAAAATTTGACTCATGCGCGAAACCCGGACATTTCGTCGGCGTTGATGAGGAATCGAAGGGCATCCGGGTCTGGTACCCTGGTACGCGTCGCATCGCGATCGAACGCGATTTCCGTTGGTCGGCCATCGAGTCGGACCCCATAGTCCATATTGAGGGGGAGCAGGAAGCGATCACGCCAGGTGCCACCAAGGCAGCTGACGTGCTCGAAAATGTGCCATGTGCCACCAAGGCAGCTGCCACGTCAACTCCAGGTACCGCCGAGGCAGCTGAAGCAGTGGCTGACAGCCCTCCTGATGAAATCCCACTTGCCGAACCTGTGCTAGCGCCGCGCGAACCAAGAACACGTCGTGGTGATGGGCTGATTGAGCCCGAACCTAATACTGGACGTGGTCAGCGTGTGCGTAACCCACCAGGGCATTACAAACACTTACACGAGGGGACTGCCATGCTGGTGAGCGAACCAGATGCACTAAACATGCCAATCACTGATGAGGAGATAAGTCAGTATGCTATGGCAGCGTCAATAGATGGACCGCGCACCTATCGTGAGGCGATGTCAAGCCCAGAAGCCGAAAATTGGCGTGACGGCGTCCATGCGGAGATTTCCCAATGCGAAGCACGTGGAACCTGGGACATCGTGGAGCGACCTACCGGCGTCCATGTTGCGCGCAGCCGATTCGTCTTCGTGCGTAAGCTTGATGCTGATGGTAATACCACCAAATACAAGGCACGTTTTGTATGTTGCGGCAACAGTCAGAAGTACGGCGTCGACTACTATGAGACGTACGCACCTGGCTACAAACCACCATCACTGCTCTCCATCCTCGCTGGTGCCGCCTCCCGAGGTGCGACGATTCACCAGATAGACGTGAAAAACGCATACCTACATGGTGAGCTACGCGAAACAATATACATGGACTTACCTCCGGACTTCGAGAGATACTGCGCACTCACTGAGGAGCAGCGCGCGGCGGTCCGACAAGGCAAGCGGATGGTGGTGAAGTTGAAGAGGCCATTGTATGGGACCAAACAAGGCGGGAATGAATGGTGGCGCAAGCTGACGACAACGTTGAAAGGGGAGGGTTATAAAGCACTTGATGCGGACGAATCCGTGTTCTGGAAGACGGTGAAGGACGAGGATGATTACCGAGTGATTGGGATCGCGACTGATGATTGCACACTGATCACACCGGATGATGCCGCCGCTAACGAAGTTAAGCAAATGTTTCGGAGATACTTCGAAATCACCGATGGCGGCCCATTACAGTGGCTTCTCGGCGTCAAAATCACGTGGGACTTGAGCGCGCGAACCATCACACTCGGACAGCAGTCTTACATTGATACCTGCCTCGAGCTCATGGAACTCAAGGACGCCCATCCCGTCTCAACGCCAATTGAATTTGGCCAAAATCTCTCTTACGATTCCCCGTCACTCTCACCAACACTACTCGATGACAACGATCACGCGAAATATCGACGGGGGATCGGACTCCTACTCTACGCCTGCCGGATGACACGTTCCGATATTTCATTTGCGACTCACCACCTCGCGCAATTCCTCGACCGTCCTCACACCATGCACATGAAAGCGCTTCTGCGCGTCTTCCGCTACCTAAAAGGCACACGCGACTTTGTTCTTACCCTTGGCGGTGGCAACACGGAATTACACGGGTACTCGGACGCCGACTGGGCATCGCAAGCACACCGTCACTCCATTGGCGGCTATGCCTTCTTCATCGGCAACGGTGTTGTATCACACACATCTAAGAAGCAATCCCTCGTCACGCTGTCAAGCACCGAATCGGAGTATGTCGCACTTACCGAGGCCTCAAAAGAAGCAATCTGGCTTCGACGATTATGCGATGAGTTGTCATTTCTTTTTCCCGACTTCTCTTCTTCTTCGCCATCAATCCTTTTTGGTGACAATCAATCTTCTATCCGTCTCACACAAGAATCCACGTTCCATGCGCGTACA
This sequence comes from Fistulina hepatica ATCC 64428, assembly GCA_000934395.1. Lineage (NCBI taxonomy): Eukaryota > Fungi > Basidiomycota > Agaricomycetes > Agaricales > Fistulinaceae > Fistulina > Fistulina hepatica. The sequence goes on along the minus strand of KN881632.1, from coordinate 10,636 downwards.
AAACACATCAATATCAAATATCATTACATACGTCAAACCGTCGCATCCAACGCTATTTCTTTAAAATGGATACCTACAGAGTCTATGATTGCAGACATCTTTACCAAACCCCTTCCCCGTGTCCGTTTCGAATTCTTATGTTCTTTTCTTGGCCTCGAACGCCCTCCTAAGGCTTGAGGGGGAGTGTGGAGGTAATATACGTCATCTGCCAACCTTAATACCTATCACCAGTCCAAGCCCGATCCGGGCGTTCTCTCGATCGCTACTTATCTCGGCTCCAATTTTCTCTCGCCGCCTCAGCTTTTCTATCATTGCTGAGGCGTAAGTCATATTGTTTACTGTACCTACATACATGTACTAATGTCCTGTAGTGACGTACCGCCGTGCGTTACTAGGTACACAATATATTAGCTTTTCTATCATTGCTGAGGCTGACGTACCGCAGTGCGTTACTAGCTCCCAAACCGCTCCCAGCTTCTACACATATATGGGGGCATGCCGGGGGCCTCTTGTAAGGACTAGAAATCCGAGAACGGTGAGTTCGGTTTCGAGTCCGCACACGACGCAAGAGGTTTCTCAGACACAGAAAAGAACAGCAACGAACTCTGTATTCGAAAAACACTAGGGATCCGGCTATCTCCTACAGGCTGTCTTAAATACTGTCCAACGGGATCAAGGTCGAGTCACAACGAAAATTTACATCGTACGATACGAGTCAGAAAAGCAAGGAGAGAATGGTCTCGACGACATAACGCGTGGTCTCGAATGGGGAGTGCGGGGATGAGGAATGAGTACAGGTGAGTCAACAGGTCACATGTGTAACGAACAAGGAAGACGGAGTCTGAGGCGTTACATACCCCCTACCAGAGACACGTAGGGTCTCTTTTCTTGACACAGCAGGTGAGTACCAACAAAAACGAGTGGACGATCGAGCGCAACGATGATCAGTCGTAGGAAATAGATGGACAACGGCGAATAGAGGAGGGATACTCGAGAGAGCGCCTATCAACGGATTAGAAGGGGTAGCGCGACTGCGCGACCATCTTCTCCTGTGCGCGCTTTGCGCGTTTCTCCTCGCGATAGGCCTCGGCCTTTTTGTGACGCCACACCAGCGAATCAATAGCGATACTGCGCAAATCGCGATCTTGCTCAGTGAGGTCAACAGCGGTGTCAGGAAGACCTTCCTCCTCCCTCGCAATGGCTTTCTCGCGATTGTGCTCAGACATGCCCTCGCATAAGGCAATCACGAAGAAGCCACGGTACACCGGCTGCAAGGGACAATTGACAATGCCGTTCGAGTCGATACATGCAAGACGGTGACCGGAGAAGCAGTAATCATTGAAGATAGAAGAAAAGAGGGTATAACCAAAAGGTTTGGATGGCAAATCGGCCTCGTCTGCCGTAAGTCGCTCATGATAATCGAGATAGTCGCGCAGGAGGGATGCGGAGATGTGTGAGCGCTGCTGGCGAGGGTTGTCGGGGTAATTGAGAATCAGGAAGCCATTTTTCCAGGAATAAGTGGCAGCACAGATGGATGGACGAACTGCTGAGGTACGTTTGTGCTTCTTCCCAGTAGACGACGACTCAGGCAGCGTGTTTTCAGGAAGAGGAATGGATGCTGGAAAGCCACCATCAACATCCATCCCTTCGGGTTGGTCGTGCGACTCGGGAGCGGGCTCCTCCATTGGTGCAGGGGCGACACTCCTTTTGGGTTCGTCAGATGATGGTTGCGGCCGAGCGGCCGCTTTTTTCGACGTAGAGGAAGTACGAGGAGTAGTAGTAGGCATGAGTGCAAAACAGGTGAGCGTCAGCGGTCCTGAGGTAGATGAGGAGCGCTGACGGTGTTCGCGCCAGATGCCGGAGGTTTGACGAGTGAAACAGTTGGTGAGCAATGAGAAGCAGGGAGGCCGGGTAAAGGACACGGATGGACGGGGAAAGGTGAGCGGGCCAGGCGCCGGGGATTTATGCGATGATTTTCGCAAACCCTTCGCCCTTGGCCGTCCTATAGTCTTGGGGTGCTCATTTCCCCGCGACAGGACCCGTAGCATTGCCACCACCAATTCGGGGTCGTCAGGCAAGATCTCCTTTCCCTGCGGTAAGGTATGTACATCATTTACACCCATTGCTTCGAGATACTGATTTAACACTGTGACATCATGCAGCTTTGCCACAGGCACCTAAGACTCGTCGCCGGCTTTCCACAGCACACGCAGGATGCTCGATGAACCACATCCTGCATGTCCAACTACTCGTTCAATGGCCCATTCGCGCCCCCAAGCAGCTGGATTTCCAATTTGTGCCTCGGTCCGACCAGGGAACAGACGGTTGTCGTTAGGCACATGGATGCGGAGTAACTTTGCATGGAAAACAGGGTGGACGCCCCGCCGCTTCAACATACTAGGTAAGTCAATTTTAAATGAGTCCTGACCTCGTTCTTCCAGGATCCGATAGGGTCCCATATACTTAGGTAAGAGTTTATGAGCGATGTCCTTTGGGAATCGAATATTCACAGTACTAATGTACACCAGATCCCCGACATTGAAAGGAGCAATACGCCGTCGTCGATTCGCATCGCGCGTTTGCTTCACGCGCGCTGCTATCACAGCATCGTGCGCCATCATGAGAGCGTGTTTCAGTCGCTCCGCATAGCGCCGAACACCTGGAAATTCATTTGTTCCCGCACTGTCCCATATCATAGGTCGCGGCATGCGGCCCAAATTCAGGAAGAACGGTGCATATCCAGTCAATGCCGAGCATGATGAATTAATTGCAAACTCAATCGCAGGTAAATGTTGCACCCAGTCTTGCTGGTCTGGTGCGATACATTGATGGATCATCTGTGTCACCGTCCGGTTTGCGCGTTCAGTGCTTCCATCCATCTCGGGGTGGTAGGCACTCGACATGCGCAATTCAACACCAATCAATGAGTGCAGGTGAGTCCAGAATGTACTCGTAAATAATGAATCTCGATCGCTAACGATGTACCGAGGTAATCCATGATGACGATAGACCTCGGAAAACACTATTTCCGCCACATCTATAGCAGTATATGTGAGTTTACTAGGTACTAAGTGTACCATCCTTGTTAATAGACAGGTGATTACAGTCAGAGACGTATACCGAGTGCCATTGCGTCCTTGTGACTCAGGTAATGGTCCCACGAAGTCCATGCCAATGGCTTCCCACGGCGCTGCTGGTATCGGTAGAGGATGGAGTAAGCCGTATGGCTTAGTTGTATCAGTTTTCGACCGACGACATGTCCGGCACGATTCGCAGAACTTCACGACATCCGGTACCATCGTTTTCCACCAAACTTGACTTCGCAGGTATGTGATTGTCTTTTTCGTGCCAAGATGTGCTAACAGGGAATGGGCTTCGGATATCACCATTCCCCGGACACCTTGTTTCTCATGGACTATATCAGGAATGCACAACAGTCGGGCATCCTGGGTCTTTATGTACAATAGACCATCTAGGTAGTCAAAGTTCCTGTATTGCCGCGGTGCGGCAATAATACTTGCAAATAGAGGATCTTTTTCATATTTTCCTCATACAATATCTTCGAGCCGTACTCCTGACAATGCAGTGACTGCGCTTCCACTCACGAGTTCGGTCGGCATCTCAGGCAGACGAATGTTAGGCTGCTCGTCATCATGCTGTAAAGGTACATGACCTTTAAGCTGCATTCGCGGGTTGTACACAAACTGATATTCCTTTTCTTTAGGTTTTGCTGCACCTTGAACACTGGGACTAGAAGACTCGTGCATTTTCTTGGTCTCGACGGAAGCCTCATTTTTTAATTCTGGCCGTATGTTCTCCTTGCCGCCACCAGGCTTTCGCGTGAGTTTGAGAAAAACACGGGGCTGTGCGCCCTCCTTAGCAGGTGGTTTTACAAGCGACGTAGCTCGCCAATCCCCTGCCATGGTTGCTGAAGTGCATGGTTTCTCCGTTGGTTGACGTGAGCTCACTCCTAGTGCCAGTGCTTCAGCGCCAGTTATAAGAGGTCACGTAATCTCCATGCGATCATAATCTAGGGACCCATCTTCGTCAAACTGAGTGTACTCAGTAGGACTACGAACAGTCCCCGGTGAGTCGAACTCGTAAATACGCGATAATGCATCAGCCATAACATTTTCTTCACCAGGTAAATACTGTACGTCAAATGCAAACTCGGCGATTTTTTCCATCCACCGTGCCTGCCGTCCTGACAATGTCTTTTGGCGCAGCAAATGAATTAGCCCTCAGTGATCGGTTACCCAAGTAAATGGAAATCCCTGGAGTAGGTCACAGTGCCTGAGCATTGTCTCAATGCCGGCAAGCATTTCGATCTCATGCACTGGGTAATTCTGCTGCGTCGTTGATAGCTTTGCAGAGTACAATGCAATAATATCTCCAGTACGAAAGTCATTGCCTTTGATTATTATGCCCGCTACGCTGCCGTGACTGCCATCAGTCAGTAGCCATACTTTCTTGGCAGGTTTGCCCTCGTTCGTAAGTGTGAATGAACGGCGTGATAGTTTTACACATGCTGAAGCATAGCGTTTGCAGTCCTCAAACGCGCGTTGTTGGGTAAATCCCCAGATCCACCGAGCAGTGTCACCCGTAATTGCATGCAGTATGCTCATCGGCTTCGCAATGTCTGCAATGTTATCTGCACACCATGCAATGGTGCCTAGGAAACCTTTCAACAACTTTTTGTTCGTTGGCACTGGCCACTTGACGATATTATCAACATTCGCGGGATCTAGCCGGATACCATTTGCATCCACAAGACGTCCCAGAACCCGTAATTCGGGCTGCAAGAAGTGCAACTTCTTTTTACTCAGGTAAAGCTTTTCCCGATCTAAGATATCAATAACAATCTTACATACCCGCACATGCTCTTCAAGCGTGTCAGTATAGATTATTATATCATCCAAATAGACGTCCATCCAGACACCTAAATATGGAGCAAATATCTTGTTCATCAGTGCCTGGTATGTAGCGACGGCATTACAATCACCAATTTGCATGATGCGAGATACCATATTACCATTAGGTGTCGACATTGCAGTACACTCAACGTGCTCCGGTATAATAGGTATCTGTTCATAGGCGTCCTTGCCATCCAAGGACGATCGATACTCTGCACGCGACAGGCGATATAATATACCATTCTGATCAGGTAAGGGCGATGCCATTTTCAAGGTGTTTGCGTTTCGTTCACGCAAATCCACAGCCGTTCGCAACAAGTGCTTTTCCTGAGGGTTCTTTGGGATGAGTAGCATTGGTACAGTATTCGTACTCGTCGTCATTTTCCACCTGCCTGATTTTAGATATAGATTCCGCTTGGAGTTCCATTGGGATCGATAGATTTCAGGACAGTGGGAGGGCCGCCATTGCAACACCTTTTTCTCGTCAATCAATGGTATGGTATGATTTATGTCGCGAAACGGCGGAAAACCGGTTTCTTCAACACCTTTACAGATCTTTGCCGCATAGGCAAGAAGTTCATCACGGGCAGCTTGTATCTTGTCTGCTGCTTGTGCATCCATTGCAGCTACGACCAAGGCATCTGTCGTTGGACCTTCAATCGGTAATGGTCGTTCACTACCCACTAATAACATCGCCGGATTCAAACTGAAGGTCACCCGATGCTGGAACAAAAAAGGAGTGCCTAGCACAACATCATATGCCGCCAGGTTCAATACCGTGAATGTTTTCAAGCACGAGATTGTGTCCCATTCGAACAAAGCAGTCGTCTGAAAATTGCTTTTTGTTCGCGAGCCAGCTACAGCCATTGTAATATTCAATTGTAGGTCCAATTCTTTTAGCGGAAGATTTAACTGAGCAGCTAGGCTACTAGAGACAAAGTCCACCAGGGACCCAGAGTCCACCAATGCTCGACACAGGTGTCTAGCCATTTTCACCATCAATACTAAACTTCGAGGAACACGTTGCCGAAGGCCACGAGGCACCATTGCATTTCGCGCAAGCGTTTGACGCTCATGCGGCCCGTTGATGGTGTTTTTCTTGTGTGCGGGTTTTTGTATGTTTGTAACAGCTTTTACTAAAAACAATTCAGCTGTCTCTATACTTGGTGATACATTAGGTGTGTGTACCACGCTGACTGACGTATACCTGGGTTCCGGAAAGAACCACGTAGGGATGTCCCACAGGTCATCACGATTGAGGTGCTCGAACTGCACCTGCTGCCGAGGTCTGACTATGTCCAGCCACTTGCCAACATTCAGGGATTGCCAGCAAACGGCCGATTGCGAGAGCAATAGGTTGATGTGCAGATAAGTATCGTGCACTATGTAAAACCATGCGTCTTTATCCAGGTGTCATACTAGGAAACGAGTATAGCCTGAAAACTCATTATCGGCCCAGTGTGCTGCCCAGTCGTTGAAGGTGTAGGCGATGTACTCGGTGAGCACATCACCTGTTGTAGCACGTCCTAGGCCGACACCGCGCCACTCGCATCTTGGAACCCCAAGCCGCTGGCACAGAGTCTGTATAACTGCGTCAATAGGTCGAGCGGCAGGACAACACACGAGGCGATGAGGTAGACAAAAACTGTCCCATCCGTCAGCAATCTTCTTCGAGCGTTCACACGCATAACTCGCGGATAGCAATATGGGCTCCTCGTCCTCCTCGACAAAGGCCTCGGGCCCATCACGCGCTGCTATCCAGGCGAGGTCCAACAACTCGTCAGCGAGACTGTCAAGCACCACCATCTCAGTGGGACTGATCTGATATCCATAGAACCGCTGAAAGACCCCCGATGCATCCTTACGGATGTCAGGCTCAGTTTTTCCACCACTCGCATAGAATTCGTGGGCAGTCTTTGTATCCACGGCGAACGGCAAGTTTTCATTCAGGATACGCAGCATGGCATGCGAACAGATATCTCCCATGCATCCACGCACATTGCCCATCATATATGCACCATCCACATAGGCGCTATAGCCCGTCTGCCAAATGCTATCAACACATCGGGACTGCACTTTCTGTGGTATGGCGAACAGTGCAACATAGTCCAAGTTGGATAGGGTACGGTCTATGCCATAATCAAGTGGCGATCCACACAGATATCGGTTGGTGAATCGACGCACATGAGGCATCAGCGAGTCATCAGGATAGTCCGCAGCGAATCGCTTGTGCCCACGCTTGCGCACAAGAGCAAGGCCAGGAGGTAGGTCTCCCTTGTGTATGGGTTGTGATACCACCTCTGTCAAGTTGTGCTGATCATTCTCTATAGGCAGCAGTAGCATAAAGATGGCCGCTGTGCTATCTTCGACATCAGTAGGTGGTAATTCCATGTCCTTACTGCTTGCCTGAACTTCAAGAATCGATAGACCCGCTTGAACGCCTGGGGGACCATTCCGCTTGTCTGATTTTATGAAGTTTGTCGAAGGGCAGTCTTTTGCCAAATGCCCTGGTTCCTTGCACTTAAAGCATAGCCCGGCGGCGAGAAGCCGGTTCTTTTCTTCCTGCGACATTTGCAATCGCTCAGTACGTCGCGGTGGAGTTCGTTTCTCACCCCAAGATGTCTGAGGATTTGTTTTTCCCGCAAACGCAGATCCTCCGCCACGGTTCGGGCCCCTATTATCTGGGTACCGCCCACACTGCCTTGACTTCCAACTAGGCTGACCTTTTTTCCTGAAGGGCCTCACTGCCGGTGAGAGGGCCATAGAAGCAGCGCCACCACCACCACCGCCACCTCGGCAGTCCTTCTTGTATTTTCTCGAGGGTGAGTCGCCACGTTTATTATCTCTTTTTCGCTTCTCACGCTCTCGTTTGGCTTCAGTATTCTTGCGAGCACGCTGCAACGTTTGTGCTCTTGCATAAATATCTGCGAGACTGTGAGTATCCGCATCATAATCATCCATGATCAGTGCTCGCTCTAACCAGCCGTCAAGTCCTTCCCAGAATCAAATGACCTGCGCGTGTGGTGTAATGTCTCCTAAGGCATTCCAGTACCTGGTGAGTTCATAATAGTACTCACGAATGTCTCGTCCATTCTGATAACAGCGACAAAGTTTCATGCAGCACGTCTCTCAGTAATTCACCGGGAAGCAGAAGTCAAACAATTCAGCATACCAACGGTCCAACCGCCATGTCTCGCCACTGAGTAGGACATTTTGCGCATAGAACTGATGCGCACGGCCGGTTGTTTGACGAGCCGCTATGTCCACTTGACGGTGAGGAGGCACTTGACCATCTTCAAGGTACTGATTGGTCTCAATCACATATTTCCAGAACCTTTCATCGTCCTCAGACCCATCATATGGGTCAGGCGGCACAGGCTTCAATCGACTCGCACGTGTGGACCGACGGTGTGATCGATGAGTATTATGACCAGGTCTTGCGTGCTCTCGGAATCGAGGAACACGCGGTCGATTTACAGTGTCGTCAGCACTGGAATCTGAACTATTATCCCCAGAATCACTTGAGCTGCTACTTGGACCAGAGGAAGGCTCGTTTGCACCACACAAGGTACGTGTATAAGCCATATGTTTCTGCCAAGCGGCATTCTGGTTAATCTGACGACTAGGTCGCACACGTTCCTCGACCTGTGCACTCGTGGCACGACGAGGTAGCGTACCTCCCAGACCACTAGCATCCTCAGTCCTCATGGGTGCTTTGGACGGATGCTCTCCCTCTATCCGGTTGTGTTGCCGTTCCGGTAGAGGACCACGTCCGCTCGTAGTGGATCCTTTCTGTGGTTCATTTGTCCCTTCATCCATTTCGTTCTGGCCTTTATCATATTCACAAATATTCTTGAGAAGACTGTCAATAAGGTCTGCCTGCTCGATTACGAGCCAATTCAAGTCATCTATGCTATCTTGTAGCTGGCGAATATCTTCAAATTCTTCATCTGGTTCGCACACAATGCTCTTAGTACCATCTACATTCTCGGCATCCTTTTGATTGTCTGTTTGATCCTCGAATCCATCGTCGAGATCGTCTTCGTCACTGATAAACCCATCTTGGGGATCGGGTTGCAATCGCGAAGGGCCAGGCTTAGCTCCTTCGCTATCTGACTGGTGAGCAGTCTTATGTCTCTTTTCATGTGCTCGTATATCATTTTCATATACTTAAGTGCCCATGCTTGCGTCTCCGGGTCCAGCTCTTCATCTTCGAACTGCAAATTTCCAAAATTACGCAAGTCCGGGCCTTTTCCTTTGTTCCTACGGTGAGCTGCCGTCTCTTTTGACGAATTTTCCGACTGACTGTCTTCATTGTCAGTCTCGTGTACACTTATAGTTTTGTTTGAAACCTTTTCAATTCTGACTGCTTTCGCAGTCGGAGGATTCGCGCGTCCGCTCTCCTCATTTTCCTTAAAGTGGCTTTCACCACTTGGCCCTTCATTTGTGGTCTGAACCTCAGGACCATTGCTCATTTCGTCATTAGACAGAGCTTTTGTAACAATATCATTGTCATTTATAGAACCAGTAGTACCATCTGCAATGGTAGAACTATTATCTACTTTTTTGGGTTCAATCCCTTCGGACTGAACTCCTGAGGGGATCGAAGATAACGACGAACTGACAGGGACACTGCTTGGACCGTTGCCCGCGCTAGAGTCCGCTGCCATCGAAACAACGGTAGGTGATGAAGAGCGGTCGCTCTCGCTTACGGGCGAAAGCCGACCGGACACCGTTGCTGCACCAACCACACTAGGTGGCTCAGCGCTAACTATCGGACGTGACTCCTCGCGGAGTGCACTTCCTTCCTCTGGCCGTGGAGCGTTTCCGCTCGCACTTCCATCTTCTGGCCGTGCGACATCGCTGTCCGCACTTCCAGTTGTCAGCCGTGAGGTCTGAGGACCGTCACTTCCGACCGCGTGGCTACTAACACTATCAGCAACACGAACGGGAATGAGAGACTCACGTTGGGCTCTGGCACGGCTGCGGGTCATGCGCGGGTAATGGCCGCCATCGCTGGCCATCGCGAAGTTACGAGGGGTTGCCATAGTAATCCGAGCAGTACCAAAGTCGAATCAAAGGCTTTTGGAGTTTTGGAGAGAAAGGGGGGAGGAGTCGAAGCCTAGGATGGATAGACGGGGTTGATCAGACCTCGAGAGACCGCGAGCCAAGGCGTCGACAACAGAGTAGAGACTTTTTTGAGAGTAGAGAGAGAGAGAGAGTTCAGAGAAGTGTTCAAAAATATGTAAGGACTAGAAATCCGAGAACGGTGAGTTTGGTTTCGAGTCCGCACACGACGCAAGAGGTTTCTCAGACACAGGAAAGAACAGCAACGAACTCTGTATTCGAAAAACACTAAGGATCCGGCTATCTCCTACAGGCTGTCTTAAATACTGTCCAACGGGATCAAGGTCGAGTCACAACGAAAATTTACATCGTACGATACGAGTCAGAAAAGCAAGGAGAGAATGGTCTCGACGACATAACGCGTGGTCTCGAATGGGGAGCGCGGGGATGAGGAATGAGTACAGGTGAGTCAACAGGTCACATGTGTAACGAACAAGGAAGACGGAGTCTGAGGCGTTACACCTCTTCCGAGTTTGCGTCGCGCCTCCGAGTCGGTCGACTCGACCTGCCCTCGCTGTATGTTACGATGCTGAAAATCGCGTCCGTGAATGCTTGCTCGACCGCTGCCTCAAGATGTTTGCTAGCGTCGTCTGTGT
>KN881631.1:0-19210 GCA_000934395.1 Fistulina hepatica ATCC 64428 | reverse complement strand
AAGATGGGTGATGGTGGTATTGGACGAAAACCTTGAACTCGACCGGTTGAAGATTAGAACAAAGACAAATTTCAACGCAAACGTTGGAATCCACGTTGGAATCCGTGACCATTCGTCGTGCATTCAAGAAAGTTGCACGGCACAATCTGCCGGCTTTAGGGACAGAAATCTAAGCGTCTCTTCGGCGGTGCTTTCTTCTGTCAGCATGAGAGTAATGAGACGTAGATATGAGGAAACCGTCTAATTACCTCGACTATATGAAGCGTGACTCCCGAGATATAATTGCATACCGCGACTACTTACAGTCCACATCAACATTGTCAGCGCTTAGCTATTTCTTTTCCTCCATATCTCGGTGTCGAAGGGTTCTCGTAGATGATGGAGGGGGAGGTCGTTGCTCATTCCGTCGATGCCTCTCTCATTCAGAAACGCGAGCCGAAAGTCCGCAAGCAAATACCTCCTTGAATGCCAGCAGGCTACAGCACCAAGGCAGTTCACCCGCAGTCTTTCCCCACCTGCTCTATGCATGCCTCCATTTCATTCCCTTTGATTCAATGATACTGACCAATGACGAAGATGCGCGGCCCTCCAACGGCCCCGTTCACACGCTGTAATGACTCGGATGAGTATGGCAGAAAGCGGGCCCGAGGACCAGGCAGTGCAGACAGATACGGAGTACAATGCATTGTAGTAGACCTAGAGATACAAACAAGGGTCGTTGAGACCTTCCTAGCCGCCTAGTTTGAGACATAGACGTGCGACTGTAGCAGGTGTATCTTTCGCAACCTGTGGTCTCTTGATTAGAGTAAGTGGCGTGGAAGTTGGGTCAACAAAGACTAAGGATGCAGGCACTGAACGAGAGAGAGGCCGGAGCACGCTTCGCAAGCGTGGGCAACCGGGGTGAAGCAACAAACGCGCATTTCGTGTGGATTCGGAGGGTCGTGATCGGATGTATGATCGCCGTGCATTGCCACACAGACCTCGTTAGATCTGTGTCTGTATCAGCACTATCATTATGTATGTCTAGTACTCATAAATAAAGTTTAACCACCCTGGACGAAAACAGACATAAGTATAGTGATTGATGGCGTTTGCCTGAAATGGACATGGAACACAGAGCGGATGCGAGAGTAAGCTCGACCCAGCTGTGTAATCCCACCAGAATTGTATCAAATCTGAGAGATACAGTACTCGGATGGTATCAGAACTGAGTTATATATTTCCGATATCACTTTTGATACCACTTTTGCATCCGACCTGATATCACTGTGGTACGAATTTGTCGTATCCGAAACACCCGGCTGTGTACGACTGCAACGCCTTACTTTTGGCGCATTTTTGGCGTACGTAAAACGCCCAGCTGTGTACCACACCACAGATTCGAACCCATAATTATAAGTAACCGACCAGACTCATACCTAAATGGAAAGGGCAAGTGGAAAGGGCAAGTGGTCTTTGCAACAGTTATCAGATAGGGGCTGTTTTCCGATTGATGGCCGTGATTGTTTAAGTGCTGGTCACCATAATTAGTCGCAATGCTTCGCTGTTCAACGTTCAGGCCTCAGGCCTCAGGTTTCTGATCAAGCTCATGCGTGCGTTCATATAAAAAGCGGGAGAGGTTCATACCTACCTATCCACAACGAGACCATTGCATTCATCTGTCTATCTACCTCAACTTACGAACCTTCTGTAGCGCTGGCCGCTACATATATTGCTTCTGGGACGCGTCACGCTATCTATCATGTTTCTGTTATCGCTACGCGCCGTCCAAATTGCCCTGACTGCCATTGTTATATGCGCCATCGCTACATCAGGAGCTCGACTACACAGTCCGAGCAAACGAAGTGTTTCCTCGTATGGCCGCAATTACAACTTACTTGTTCGTGGGCTCCCACTGGCAAATTACGAGGACTCTGGGAAAAAAGGGGAAGTGGCGAAACCCGGAGGTTCTTGTGACGAAATCCAGGGTCCGAAGTGCCCCCCAGAGTGTAAGTTTTAACGCGTGCCCTTTCTCATTACTTCCGTCGACTGCAGGCTAATGAGCTTAACCAAGATATATGCAAGGACCACGTCTGCGTTACGCCACCGCCACCGCCACCGCGACCTAGGCTGGTTCGCCAAGACGCATTCAATGCGGGCCGCAGCTAGTAGACAAGTAGCGCAACAGTCGTACAAGCGTCCCAGTGCCCATGTCCTAGAGCACTCTTACGGGTGAAAAATAGAATGTATGTATTTATATACAGTCGTTCCGGAAACGCTTGTCCGAACGATCAAAACTGAGAAATTAATTCCGAAAAATCACGAAAAATGAGAAAAATGAAGCAGAATAATCTGGCTCCTCTGAAGCATAGTTCTACCACCATACACCTGTTTTGAAGTCTATTCTACTCATTACACTCCTTTCCAATGCCTCTGGATCAAGCTGAAGCCGTGCGCTCTCCCCTGCGCAGCGAACATCAGACTGCATCGAATCCACTAGCCGCCAACGCGCTAGCACACGCGAGACGTTCTTATACCGAAGTTGCATCCCCAAAGGCTGGTACGTACTCACAGCATCCTATTATACCAATAACTTATGCTTGGTTAGTAGCCCATACATGTGTGTGAGCTCTGACAGTATGTTAAACTTCAGCCAACAATCGGGTGCAAAATCCTCGCACTGCGCAGCCACAGAAGCCACGGTCGTCCATTCGCGTGGTTGCTGGCGTTTGCGTCGTCAATGTGTGAAGAAGCACATACATCTTGTCAGTCCCACCTTCTTGCACTGTTACCCGCTCGTCCTTCTGCACACTCACAGTATCATTTCATAGCTATGTTTCTATCCGCTTGCTTGTCCCCTCGCATCCGTACTCCGCCGCCATCGCATGTAGACGTACATCGGAGTTGTACTTATACCTGTTGTCTCGTCAGCAGCACCTCAGTCGCGCCGATTACCTTCTCGCGCACTGAGGTGAGCTACTTATCCATTCTCCTTACCGTGTATTTCACCTTGACTAAATTGTACATAGCATAGTATCTACGAGGTTCATGAAGTCGTACTGTCTACCTTCTCGTACACTGAGTATGGTATCCACGTTGTACACAAATCTGAATGAGATGGGTGCAATGGAGATACCTAGCACCCACACCATAGCCGAACCATTCCATGTCGCTCTCTGTATCGCTTCCATGAAGTAAAGCCGTGAGACTGAATATAATCGGATGAGGCTTCTTTAAGTGCGTCCGATTTGTCGATAACATTTGTCATCGACAAAGTCATCGACACCGAGTCGCCGACATCCGTGTCGAGGTCATCGTCACCATTTGAAGGCGGCTGTATTGAATGATCAGCGGTGACAGTCTTCACAATAATGAAAAACCCACTAGACTATACGAGACGTGGCCTTACGTGAGGTTTGAAGCTTGAAGGGCCAGACGACAACATGGTGGTTTGACTGCCCCGTGGTAAAGAGGAAAACAGACAAAGCAGATGTCTTCAATATGCCAGCCTTCGTTGACAAGTTGCAAAGCTCTCTGCTGCTAATACGACGGTCTATGGGCACTCGAAGCAGTACAATACAAGCCTTGCGAATTTTTGTCATTTTTTGTCATTTTTCGGAATTTATTGCTCAGTTTTGATCGTTCGGACAAGCGTTTCCGGAACGACTGTAATTATAGCATATGGAAAAAATACGACGATAGTATATTTCATAGTGCTCCTCAAAACTGCATATTCAATACATAATTTATGCGATCTACATACGACACAAAGATAATCCCAAAATCGTGAAGACACGTTAGACGTTCTCAAGATTACTCCATCTAGATAACAACCACATGTATGTTATGCAAAAATATGAAAGAATTCATCGGTGTGACCACATGCCCGATTGTAGGCCAGGGCAAATAGTCGAGTATTTTGTAATGATACGATGATACGAGCATAACAAGATTCTTTACTTCGATCAAAACATAAACTCAATCGAAAACGTGGCAGTATGGGCAGAAATATCGTAGTGATAAAGCAGAGTGCAGTGTGTACCGATGAGCACAAATTTGTAAAAGCTCACGTTGGAGAGCCTCCGTGGAGATGACAGCAACACTTGACGTGCGGGGGAGGTGGTCAAGAAGCTCCTTAAACTCACGAAGCTTTAACTTAGTACCGTATTTGACCAAGACTCTTTCATGAGAGGGTCGTATTCCTGTTTGAATGACATCACGTGAGCAATTTCCATAATAGGAAAAGGTGCGAAGGTCTACCTCGTCAAGATTGATCACACTGGTTTTCTCGCCGGTGACACCGTGGAAAAGACTACCCTTTGTTGAAATCTACAAACGCCGTACACGGCGAGCTCAGTCAACGTGCCAGTGCAACGTAAAGGACTGAGGGAGAGAAAAGGAACTATCTACGTCTTATATACGAGATCGAAGTGGGTTGATCGGATATCACAAGCACGTGAGCGCACCAGTCATCTGATGAAATCCGACACTCCTCCTCGCCGCGAACAGCGGCGGAGATGATCAGGGAAGAGAAGCGTGAGTGCGCGTGAATAGGAAACCATAGCGACGCTCCTCCTGAGCACGAAAGTCCCGAAAGAGAGGAAAGGGAAAAAGAAAGAAAAAAAAAGTTTAGTAGTGTAGATAGGGTTCCGGATACTCCTCCTCGCACGTAACGCGGAGAACTACAGCATGCCCATCATGGAACGGAAGCGAGAGAAAGAAGGAAAAGGTAAGGGTTTAGTGAAGGCATCAGCCAAGTTGTCTGCGGTGGGAACTCGTTTAACTTGTACAGTACCGAGTCCGACACAGTCGCGAATATAGTGGTATTTAATATCTATATGTTTGGAACGGGAGTGGAAGGCGGCATCCTCAGCCAGGACAAGAGCACCATTGTTATCACAAAGTAGTTCTGCAAATGGTGAGAGAGTGGAAGGAGAGGTAGATATTGGGGAGGGGGAGGTAGAAGGCAAAGCGAGTTCCGCTAATAACTGTCGAATCCAGCTGGCTTCACGGGAGGCCTCGCTGAGTGCAATATACTCAGCGTCAGTCGAGGACAACGCCGTGAGAGTCTGCTTTCGTGACGACCAGCTGACGGGGCCCATAACCTGTTGAAATCTACAAACGCCGTACACGGCGAGCTCAGTCAACGTGCCAGTGCAACGTAAAGGACTGAGGGAGAGAAAAGGAACTATCTACGTCTTATATACGAGATCGAAGTGGGTTGATCGGATATCACAAGCACGTGAGCGCACCAGTCATCTGATGAAATCCGACACCCTTTCCCTTCAGGAACACAATTTTTATGGGTTCGATTTCTTTCGCGAGTTCGCCAGCGGCGATATCGGCGTTGACATTCAGGATTCGACCCGAGTCGCGCTCAGACAGGCTGGTCAAAATCGGAAGTGCACCGGCGCGGATGGATGCCTCAATTGGACGCTTGTCGATACGCGTGATGCGACCGACAAGGCCGTACTTCTCCCGGTCAAGGGCGTCAGCAGTGAAAACGCCCGATGTAATGGGACGTGCACGACATCCCAGTTTCTCTAGGGCAGAGACCAGACGCAGGTTCTCCTCCATGAACACGCGGCGGGCGATCTGTAGAATTTTAGCATCTACATCGAGTCAGAACAGTAGCTATCGTAGACGACGATACAATGTCCACGCACCAGTGACGCGAATACCGTCAATGTACTCCGGCACAATACCCTTCCGTTCAATAATGTCGTTAAGCTGGGGACCTCCGCCGTGAAGTACGACTGGATAAAGACCAAGGCGGTACAGGAATGCCAAGCTGAGCGCCAACTCATCGACTTGGCCGAGGACTGCGCCGCCAACCTTGATAACAGCAATAATTTGAACCGTTAGAAGCGATACCAGTTTGTTCCGTATGATTAATAGACATAAACATCATAAATATAATCAATAAGTTATGTACCTGCAGCCGTAAGCAGTTGCAGGAGAAAGGTAACAGGAATCGAAATAAACATAAACTGCGAGGTATGAGTAGCCACTGTAAAAAAGGAAGAGCATGATCCGATGATGGAATAGGCACCCAGAAACAGAGAGGCAATCGGGAATGAGGACATGGAAAATTGCACACCTGCAAACAATTAATGGCAGTTGATGCGCTTGCGAGGCCATTCAGCCTGGCCAGGCTCTTCAAAATGGCAGCGCCGTTTCTTTGGTATCGCATGAACCACGGGGAAATGTGCTGGAGGGCGAACGTTTTCCTTGCCAGATAATTTGCCAGGGAGGATGCTCGCATTGCGAGCACGTGTAAGGACCTCGTCCAAGACCGGCACTGCTGATTGACAGTCAAGGGCACGACGCAGTCGGCATGTCGGCTTTGAGGAAGCGGGGGGATCCGACACCCGCTCATTTGGCAGAGCAGTCGTCGCAGGAGTTCGATGACCACGGCGTTGAGCCTTGGATTTGACCAAGCTGAGACAGACATACTTGTCTTCATACAAAACCTCAACAGGATGCTCCCGTGCTCTGTCTCCGTCCGAAAGCCACAGAGAAACATCGTATTTCCGGTACGCCCAGTCATTGCTGGTGTTGACCGAGGTGTCAATGTCCGAGGATAGACCCATCCTGGGCTGTCGCGTAATGCGATAATAGAATGGGGTATGGGCATCGACCTCTGAAGACGATGGTATAGCTTCGAGCTCAGGCATCGCCTCTACGGTGGAGGCAGCCACTTGCCTACGCCATGCGACGACACGGTCCACATTCAATGCAAAGGCTGCCTCTGCGTCTGCAGCACTGCTGGCAGAACTGCCGGAGGCGCAAAGAGGTATATAAAAGCCGACGTTGGTCTGCGAAGAGGATGTATCTTCAGACACATGATCAGGACGGTCGTCGTCGGAATAGCAGTACGAGTCGTCACTGCGTGGGTGCAGAAGAGATTTTTGAGTTTTTCCCCAAAGAAATTTGCGTGGGAAAGACTGCGTCCATATTTTTAGGATGCCTACGACAAGTCGAACATCTTCTAGGGCAGAGCCCAAGCTGCGCGTGGCCATGGCGAGCAATATGTCGATTTGCATGCCTTTAAGAACATGTGTTGGGAGAGCGGTGCTTAGGACAAGTGGGAAGTTCCTATACGGGCTGTCGAAACGTTCGTAAGTGCCATCCTCGTAGGTGCAAAACAGAGGAATTTTCATCTCAGGTGCGCAGAAAGTATACTCATAGAACGCTTTGCCTGCGGGTCCGATCTAAGAACAGAAGCACATACTGCGTCACGATATATATCGGAGATAGTGGTAGATTCAACTCACTCCATTGACGGACTCGCGCTCGGCGGAAACCGTAGCTCTAGCATTCCTCAGGGACCGATCTCGAATCAATAATGCGTCGCGTGGACATGGCAGAATAACCCATTTAACTGCTTTCGATTTTTTCAAAAGCATGTCTTCTCGAACTGGAATGCGAGTATGGATACACGCCATGAAAACGAAGACTTGGCGAAAGTCCACTCACCTCGTAAGTTGCCTCTGACGTCGCGAGGATCAAATTGGCCGGGCTGCATTCCACTAAACCACTCTATCTGCCGTCGCTGACATTGCAAAGTATGAGCACGCATTAGGCGTGCTAGCGCTGACAGAAGCCGAGCCACTCACTTCTGCATCGTAGATTCGCCGTCTAATGAGAGGGACCTCGACAATCCGTGAAGACGGTCTAGCACAAGGATGCAGAGTCGAAATGTTTTCAAGAAGCACAACTTTTTCCTTTGCCATGAAGATGGGTGATGGTGGTATTGGACGAAACCCTTGAACTCGACCAGTTGAAGACTACTGTAGAACAAAGACAAATCTCAACGCAAATGTTGGAATCCGTGACTACATACCCGCTGTGCATTCAAGAAGGTTGCACGGCCCAATTTCCGCTGGGCCTTAGGGACCGGAATCTGGGTGTCTTCTCGATGTTGTTTTCTTCTATCAGCATAAGAATAGGTATGAGAACCGAAACCGTCTAACTACTGTACCTCAGCTACATATATGAAGGGTGACTGACTCTCAGCCTGCTACAGTCGCACGTTTGAAGAAAGGTTCGAACCAGTCGACACTTCTGGCCTGTAAAGTCCTTAGTAAAACGACAACAAGTCCCATGGAATGATCATACCAAAGGCGAAACACGGAGATCCACGCCCGCGACACATCGGCCATAACACTGACGCAAAGCGAGGTCAATACAAGGCTGCAGTTGTCAAAAAAGATTTGCGTTCGAGGACAAGGTTATGCTGCGATTTGAGCTACTTATTAGAAGCGATACCAGTTTGTTCCGTATGATTAATAGATATAGACATCATAAATATAATCAATAAGTTACTTGCAGCCGCGAGCAGTTGCAGGAAGAAGGTAACAAGACTCAATAAACACAAACCGGGATTGTAAAAGATGAAGAACTTGGATCGACGATGGAATAGGCGCCAAGGAACAGAGATGTCGGGGGTGAGGACATGGCAATCTGCACACCTGCAAATAACTAATAGCAGTTGATGCGCTTGTGAGGCCATTCAGCCTGACCAGGCTCTTCAAAATGGCAGCGTCGTTTCCTTGGTATCGCATGAACCACGGGGAAATGGGCTAGCGGGTGCACATTTTCTTTGCCAGGTAATTTGCCAGGTAATTTGCCAGGTAGGATGCTCGCATTGCGAGCACGTGTAAGGACTTCGTCGAAGATCGGCACTGCTAATTGACAGTCAAGGGCACAACGCAGTCGGTATATCGGCTTTGAGGAAGCAAGGGGATCCGACACCCGCTCATTTGGCAGAGCAGTCGTCGCAGGAGTTCGATGCCCACGAGCTTGTGCCGTAGGCTTGACCAGGCGAAAACAGAGGTACTTGTCTTCGTACGAAACCTCAACAGGATGCTTCCGCGCTTTGTCGCCGTCCGAAAGCCAGAGCGAAACACCGCGCTTTCGGTACGCCCAGTCATTACTGGTGTTGAACGAAGTGTCATCATCCAAGGATAGACCAATCCTGGGCTCTGGAGTAATGCGGTACTGGAATGGGGTGTGGGCATCAACCTCTGAAGATGACGGCATAGCTTCGAGCTCAGGCATCGCCTCCACGGTGGAGGCAGCCACTTGTCTACGCCATGCGACGACACGGTCCACATTCAACGTAAATGCTGCGTCTACGTCTGCAGCACTGCTGGCGGAACTGCCGGCGGCGCAAAGAGATATGTAGGAGCTGACATTGGTCTGCAAAAAGGATATATCCTCAGACACACGATCAGAACGGTCGTCGTCGGAATAGCAGTACGAGTCTTCACTGCGTGGATGCAGAAGAGATTTCCGAGCTCGTCCCCAAAGAAACTTGCGTGGGAAAGACTTGTTCCACATTTTTTGGATGTCCGCGACAAGCCGAACATCTTTAAGGGCAAAGCCCAAGCAGGGAGCGGCCATGACGAACAATATATCAATTTGCATGCCTTCAAGAACGTGTGTTGGCGGAGCAGTGCTAAGGACAAATGGGAAATTCCTATACGGACTGTCGAAGCGTTCGTAGGTGCCATCCTCGTAGGTGCAAAACAAAGGAATGGTCATCTCAGGCGCGTAGAAAGCGTATTCGTAGAACGCCTTGTTCGCGGGTCTGATCTAAGAACAGAAGCATATACTTCGTCACGATATCAGAGACACAGTAATGGATTCAACACACTTCATTGACTGACTCGCGCTCGGCGGAAACTGTAGCTCCAGCATTCTTCAGGGACCGATTTCGAATCAATAACGTGTCGCGTGGGCACGGCAGAATAACCCATCTAACTACTTTTGATTTCCCCAAACGCATATCTTCTCGGACTTGAGGGCAAGCGTGAGTACGCGCCATGGAAACAAAGACTTGGCGAAAGTCCACTCACCCCGTAAGTTGCCTCTGACGTCGCGGGGATCGAATCCACCAGGCTGCATTCCACTAAACCACTCTATCTGCCGTCGCTGACATTGCAAGGTGTGAGCACGCATTGAGCGTGCTGATAGAAGCCAAGCCACTCACTCTTGAAGAGTTGATTCGCCATCCAATGAGAGGGACCTCGACGATCCGTGAGGACGGTCCAACATAGGGATGTTGGGTCGAAATATTTTCGAGAAGCACAAATTTTTCCTTTGCCATCGAATCAAGCAGTGTGATGGTGGTACTGGACGAAGGCACTTAGCCGGTTGAGGATGCCACGTGAAGCTATCGCGACCACGTGATTGGCCGGTTTGCCACTGACACCGTGGGTTGGCAGGTCGCTACCGAGTTTGCTGTACTTATTTGGCAAAACGGCCATCGATCATGACAAATAAAGACAACCGGCTCTTCATATATCATATATAAACACTGGCTTTGTTGGAAAATGCATCTACTCTTTTCTTTCTCCTCTGACTTAACATGTCTTCAAATCGTTCAAGTTCTAACGCGGATCCGGCGTTGGTTCTGCCAGACCCTTTGCCGACTCGCGAAGAGGTGGTCCGTGACTTGACCTACTTGACTCGACTTTACATTCACTTGCTATCGCATCCGACGTCTACGACGACGACCATCGCTCAGGAAAGTGACGATGTCGCTCAGAAATCTCCATCTCAGTCGGTACCCGATAAGGGTTCCTCAAATGACGACAACGACAACCGAAAGGAAGCCAAGCTGTCGCAGTCAGACAACTCCGCGTCTGTTGAGCAAAAACCTGCTGCTACTCCATCAAGAAAGCAGAGCGGCCCACCAGCTCTCCTAGACAACACCAAACGGCCAGTCTTGGCAGTTGTTTATCCTACACCGGAAGGGCGCGCCACGGGGAGACTGTCATCACAACGCCGCCAGAGTCTGGCGAGTATCAGTATTATCGGCATGCGATGTTGCGTCTCGAATGTCGCTGGACCTGCTGGTGTGCAGGTTGCACATATCGTCGCAAGTGCGACCTCTGATGACGAAGTGAGGACATGTCGATACTTATCCTAGCGATTTTCTGACCAGTTCTCATCCAACTAATATCGTCACATAGATATCGCTGCTCGAAGAGGCGCTAGCCATTGTCCCTGGTGGTTTAAATCTCAATAGTAGCCTCAATACTTTTTTTCGTACGTTCATCGTCATTGCAGATCTTGGAGAGGATACTAATCCCCAAGCTCATTGGCAGTATGCCAACCCCTGCACAACTTATTTGATTCACACCTCTCTATCATTGTTGCCCCAACAGAGGTGCTGACGGACATACTGGCGGCATTAAATGCATTGGATGCTGAACGCGCTAATGGAGATACCAGCAAGGCAATGGCTGCGTCTCTGCTTGATACGATCCCCGTGAGTCAAAAGCTATGTAGGATTGCTGATTGCGATTGAAATTCTTTATCAGTCTGACATGCGTGGCCATGTGTACATGTACCATTATCTCCCACTGGATCCACTTCATGACGTTCACGACTGCCACAAACTCCTTGGCCGCTATGATCTAAAGCCAGATCCTATCCAGGAGTTTCAAACGATTCAGACATTTTCCTCTCAAGAACGCCACAAGAAGATCGTCACTTGCCGCTCTCGCGGCTACGAGACTGTATCACCTCCGCAATTCCAGCTCATCCATCCGTACTATGAACCGGTTCCCGTGCTTTCTCAGGCCATTCCCGCCATGTTCATATTCAACGCTGGGCAAAAACTCAAGTCACTCGAAAGCCAAGGTCGCGACATCGACGTATTATCGTCAGAGATCCAACAGCGGTATGGCAAGGAGCACCATGATTTTGCGGCGCGCATGATTCTTGGTATGCAATTAACCCACGCTATATATAACCGGTGGATCATAGCCAGACAAAGTGCTGCGACAGGGCAACCTCGCCATAATCCCCCACGTGCTAGCACCGACAGCGCACGATTCAACGACAATGTTCCAAGTCCCAACAGCAACATGGTCGACATGGATATCGATGATGATGACTATGCTTCTTATCAGGTGGGAGATGATCGTCAGCCTACGACACCTCAAGCTGTGCAGAATAGCAGCGAACTCGAGCGTGTCGGTCCTCCTACGGACACGGGGTTGTCCCACGATCCATCGAGCCCAATGATCGGTAGTGAGGAACGCTTGCCACCCTCATCTCCGCCACAGGTTGACGAGCAGCCTTTGGCTTCAACGCCCGAGGCTGTGGGAGGTGACACCTTTGACATCTTGTCCTCACCGCCATTTCTTCAACTCCCGCTGTCTGACCGTGACACTCTGTCAAATGGATTCGGGAACCCCACTTCCAGCTTTGTCGCGAACCTTCACGCTCCCTGGCCCCAACCTGACTTCAATGCTGTTGCGAGTTCTGACGTGATGCCCAGTTCTTCGGATGATCTTGCCGAAGAAGTCGATCAGCGGTTGTCGCCAGAGTCAGAGGAACCTCTCGATTCGAACCAAGGTGGCGCTCCCGAGGCGAGTGTGTCGGAGGGAACCCGCACGGCTGCGAAGAGACCACGGAACCGCACACCGGAGTCTTCGAGCGAGTCGGCGGTCAGCAGCTGCATATCCAGCCCAGCTCCTCCGGTAGTCAAGAAGACGCGGTTTGAATGAGCTTGCGATCCGCTATGTGAGCGCGTGTCTACCAATTATTTCCTCCTTTCTTGGGTAATTCGGCTTTCTGTTTTCCTTGTTCGCCGCGACTGTTATCGGCGCAGGTCGTCGACGTTATGATATGCTTCTGATATGTTTCTAATCACCTTCCGTCTTGTTCCCTCTTATTGACACCATTTTTCCTTGTCAACTCGACGATCGAACCTGTATCACCCCCCTGTCTTTTCCTTTATCGTGCTTTTTATGTCTCTTCCTTCCCCTTTTCATTTGCATTCATTTGCTACCCTTCTATCTCTCATCCATTCTCCTGCTCTCGGTTCATCAATCGGTCGCTCGACGCTCACGTGTCCACTCATATACACTCTCAAGACTGGGTCATTTCATATGATATGTAGTTATGATAAACGCACGTTTCCTTGATTAGCTCAGTCCGTGACTGCGCTCGTTCTAGTTACCATCTATCGCTACGTTTACACCTCCATGCTTCCATTTTTATTCCGAGTCTCACATCTTGTCTTTCTTTCGGCCGCGTCAATCAC
The DNA here is from genome assembly GCA_000934395.1 of Fistulina hepatica ATCC 64428. Taxonomy (NCBI): domain Eukaryota; kingdom Fungi; phylum Basidiomycota; class Agaricomycetes; order Agaricales; family Fistulinaceae; genus Fistulina; species Fistulina hepatica. The sequence goes on along the minus strand of KN881631.1, from coordinate 6,165 downwards.
ACATTCATTCACGCCTTTCCCGTCTGACTAGTATTTAGTACGCTCATTTGACTTTTTTTCAATGTACGCCCTGTCTAGTATTACACAGTTCACTACATAGCCTATACCACGATTTGCGTTGTTGTGACTCTCAAGCGTACGATCAAATTTGGGGCTTATGGCAATGAGGGCTGAAATTTGACTGGCAGCACACAACGTGGTCGTGAGTTATATAAAACAATTTCTTGTCTCGTTTCCTCGATTAAGTATTTTGAGCACTAAGTCAGATTTACGCATTGATTTATCAAGCTCTTTCAATGCAGAGGCGCATAGCTTAGCGGATATGGACGGCAAACTGTCCGTCTGCCTTTGAACTTGAACGCATCCGATCCTGCTGTAAGGCACGATTATCTACACGTGCAAGGAATGAAGTAAGATGATAGATACCGCCGATACGTCGTGATCGGCGTTGTTGAGTCGCCGTTTCTGTTAATTTATGGTGCACCTATGGTGGGCCAGTGGCAACCTACTTTCGTAGTAAAAATTTCCCTAGGACTTCCGGGACGATTCCACCACCAACATGGACCGCAGTAAAAGCCATCACGAGAGACTTTTCGACAAGTGGCCACGAGAAATACATTGAGATAAATAAGGGCAAGTACAGTTTCTGCATAGTGCCACTGCTGCCTGTACGTATGTACAGTATGTCTCGGTCGAAAATATCAACTCAAGCCGGAGTTGTCGTAGGAGCAGGGATCAGCGTTTCAACCTTGATGGCATCCGCCTCTCCGTCCCCCACAATGTCCAGAAAGCCAGCCACCCTTGCTTTATTAGACGCCTTCTTCGTCACGTAGTCCCGGAGACCCGCCTTCAGCTCAGGCTGCTTGTCGACCAGCTCACGAAGCTGCTCCTTAGGGAGTTGCAGGAGCGCGCCGAAGCTTGCTGGCGCTATGACTTTGGCGCATCTCATGAAACCCACCCATAAGTGGGGGTTGGTCCAGATCTTTTTAGTGATGAGCCGTGAGAGCAACGTCGTCGACACAAAGCCCACGAGAGATTTGTATGTTGTCACCGCTTGTATGACCTAATCAGCAGTAAAAAATAAGATTCTGCAATAGGAAAATCTAAAATTCCCCGACTTACGGTACGAAGGAAAAGGACAGGTAAAACAGGCTCGTCCATGATTTGTTGCATGACGACGGCCAGGATCTCCGAACGGAAAACGTCCGTCATGGAGAAGCAGATGGACCGTTCGCTTTAGACGTCTGGGGTTGTGTTAATGCTGCCTAGTACAGTCGATAGTTGGCAGGTTGGTGCCTTCATTTGTGTTGCATGTGTAGCCCGATTTGCTTGTCCTGAGTCGTGCTTAGTGTGCGCGCGTGGAGTTGGTTGCGGTGTCAACGAGTCGCTCTGCTTTCAAGCTCGAGGCCATGCTTGCGATGTGCACGCTCCCAGAATGTTTGCGGCGGCGTCGTCACAATTGAACTGAACACCGAGCGAACCAAATTCTTAGCCTCCGGTTTGCCGTCCAGGAGAGATATAATCTTCGGGAGGTGTCGCATGATGTCAGCCTGTAGCAATGTGCGCTCAATTAGCTGGATGAACTACCGAATGCGAATAAGGACGGACCTTGTCCATTTCGCCGATAATGGGTATGAGGAAACGAGCGTCGAGATTCCGGTCCTGAACAATGGACTTAACCAAGGATACCAGCTGGGCACTGGGTCGTCCGTGTTCGGTGAATATGGTCAACACCCGCAATGCCAGTGACTCGGAACCTGGAGGGAAGGTCCTCAACAGCGTGAGTAACTTTGTGTGGTTAGGTCCGAGTGATCGGATGAGCGCTGTGATCAGCTCTTGTATTGCCTCTTGTACAGTGGCGTCCATTTCATCATATGCGGCGAAGATCCTGCGACGGCATGGGCGTACATAATTAACATACAGCAGAGCTAACAAGTAGATATAAACGCACTCATCTAGGAACTCGCGCAGATGCGGCGCAGGCAATTCATGACGCGTGACGAACTTGGCGCCTTGGGAAACCATATCTTTCAAAAATGGCCTCAACGATGAGCGCGAGCTTCCTGTCACGATGGCTTCATCGCCTGTAGATAAAATCAGCTGGAATTGACGTTCGTACCGGTATCCTCAGGGGAGCAAAACCCTGAACATAAAGCGATCCACACGGGCTAACCAATTGTTAGCAGCCGGTGGTGAATGCTCCAAATGTTTTTAAATGTCCGTACCGGTCAACGACGTGTTCACAACTTCAGCGGACATTGATTCAATGAGAGGTCAAAGCAAGGCTATAGTTGTCTAAAATCTTGCGTTGAGGACAAGGCTATGCCGTGGTTTGAGCTATTAGAAGCGAAACCAGTTTGGCCCGTATGATTAACAGATATAAACATCACAAATATAATCAATAAGTTGCTTGCAGCCGTGAGCAGCTGCAGGAAAAAGGTGACAAGACTCGAAAATCATTGATTGCGAGATACAAGTAACCGCTGTAAAATGTAAAACATGAAAAACATGAATCGACGATGGAATAGGTGCCAAGGAACGGAGAGGCAATCAGGAATGAGGGCATGGCAAATTGCACACCTGCAAATAACTAATGGCAGTTGAAGCGATTGCGGGGCCATTCAACCTGGCCAGGCTCCTCAGAATGACAGCGCCGTTTCTTTGGTATCACATGAACCACGAGGAAATGGGCTAGCGGGTGCACTTTTTTTTTTTCAGGTAAGACGCTCGCAACATTGCGAGCACGTGTAAGGACCTCGCCGAACGCCGGCACTGCTGATTGACAGTCAAGTGCACGACCCAGGCGGTGTATCGACTTTGAGGAAGCAGGGAAATCCAACACCCGTTCATTTGGCAGAGCAGTCGTCGCAGGAGTTCGATGCCCACGAGCTTGTGTCGTAGACTTGACCAGGCGCAGACAGACATACTTATCTTCGTACGAAACCTCAACAGGCTGCTTCCGTGCTCTGGCACCGTCCGAAAGCCACAGAGAAACACCGTATTTTCGGTATGCCCAGTCATTGCTGGTGTTGACCGAGGTGTCAATGTCCGAGGATAGACCCAGCCTGGGCTGTCGCGTAATACGATAATAGAATGAGGTATGGGCATCGACCTCTGAAGACGATGGCATAGCTTCCAGCTCAGGCATCGCCTCCACGGTGGAGGCAGCCACTTGTCTACGCCAAGCGACGACACGGTCCACATCAAACGTAAATGCTGCGTCTGCGTCTGCAGTACTACTGGAAGAACTGCCGGCGGCGCAAAGAGGTATTATATAGGAGCCGACACTTGCCTGCGAAGAGGATATATCTTCAGACACACGATCAGAACGGTCGTCGTCGGAATAGCAGTACGAGTCTTCGCTGCGTGGATGCAGAAGGGATTTTCGAGCTCGTCCCCAAAGAAACTTGCGTGGGAAAGACTGACTCCATATTTTTTGGATGCCTGCGACAAGCCGAACATCTTTGAGGGCGCAGCCCAAGCAGGGCGTAGCCATGACAAAGAATATGTCATATCGCATGCCTTCAATAACGTGTGTTGGAAGAGCAGTGCTTAGGACAAGGGGGAAGTCCCTATACGGACTGTCGAAGCGTTCGTAAGTGCCATCCTCGTAGGTGCAAAACAGAGGAATATCCATCTCAGGCGCGTAGAAAGCATATTCGTAGAACGCCTTGTCCGCGGATCTGATCTAAGGGCAGGAGCACATGCTTTGTCAAGATATCAAAGACACAGTAGTGGATTTAACACACCTCATTGACGGACTCGCGCTCGGCGGAAACCGTAGCTCTAGCATTCCTCAGGGACCGACCTCGAATCAATAACGCATCGCGTGGACATGGCAGAATAATCCACCTAACTGCGTTTGATTTCTCCAAACGCATGTCTTCTCGAACTGGAGCGCAAGGATGAGTGCGCGCCACGAAGACGAAGACTTAGCAAAAGTCCATTCACTTCGTAAGTTACCTCTGACGTCGCGGGGATCGAATTCGCCAGGCCGCATTCCACTAAACCACTCTATTTGCCGTCGCTGACATTGTAAAGTGTGAGCACGCATTGAGGGTGCTGATAGAAGCCAAGCCACTCACTTCTGGATCATAGATTGGCCATTTAATGAGAGGAACCTCGACGATCCGTGAGGATGGTCCCGCACAAGGATGCAGAGTGGAAATGTTTTCAAAAGGCACATAATTCTCCTTTGCCATGAAAATAGATGGAATCAAGCAATGCGATTGGTGGTACAGGACGAAGGCAACGTTGAACTCGACCGGTTGAAGATTAGAACTAAGATAAGATAAGATGATCCATGACTCATCGATTCATCACAAGTAAGAGTCTGCCGGGCCTTAGGGACAGGAACCTGAGTGTCTCTTCGGCAGTGCTTTCTTCTGTCAGCATAATGCCAAAACATAGATATGAGAATCGAAACCGTCTAATTACCGTACCTCAACTATATGAAGGGTGGCTCCTAGACCAGCTACAGTCACACGTCTATGTTTTGAGCTGGCGGTTAGGAAGATCTCGACAACTCTTGTTTGGACATCTCTAGGTCTAACTGAAATATATTGTACTCTGTATCTGTCTGTACTGCCTGGGCCAAGGGCCGGCTTTCTGCCTTATTGGTCCGAGTCATTACTGCGTGTGAATGGGGCCGTTGGAGGCGCTGCCCATCTTCGTCATTGGTCAATATCATTGAATCAAAGGGAATGGAATGAAGGTATGCATGGAACAGGTGGGGAAAGACCGCAAGCGAACTGCCTTGGTGCCGCAGTCTGCTGGCATTCAAGGTGTTCGCTTGCGGACTTTCGGCTCGCGTTTCTGTATAAGAGAGGCATCGACTAAATGAGCAACGATCCCCCCGCCTTCATCTACGAGAACCCCGTGATACCGAGATATGAAGGCAAAGAGACAGCTAAGCGCTGACAACGTTGATGTGCCAGTGGACTGTAAGTAGCCGCGGTGTTCAATTATACTTGTCTGTATCTTTCGTAACCTGTAGTCTCTTGATTAAGTAAGTGGCGTGGATGGTGGGTCAACAAAAACTAAGGATGCAGGCACTGAACGAGAGAGAGGCCGGAGGACGCTTCTGCAGGCTGCGTGGTCAACCGGTGAATGTGGTCGTGATCGGATGTGTGTGATCGCCGTCTAAGTATTTCGTTTCTCGCGCTGAAGCCTGACACAGAACAACTATTTGAAGAAAGGTTCGAGCAGGTCGACACTTCTGGCCTGTAAACTCCTTAATGAAACGACCACAAGTCCCATGGAATGATCATACCAAAGGCGAATCGCAGGATCCACGCCAACGACACTCCGGACATGACCCTGATGCAAAGGTAGGTCAACACAAGACTGCAGTCGAAAAGTTTGTGTTCGAGGACAAAATTATGCTGTGGTTCGAGCCATTAGAACGAAACCACTTTGTTACGTATGATTAATAGATATAAACATCATAAATATAATCAATAAGTTACCTGCAGCCGTGAACAGATGCAGAAGGAAGGTAACAACACTCGCAATAAACGTAGACTGCGAGGTGTAAGTAGCCACTTTTTTACAGGAAGGGCATGAACTGACAATGAAATAAGCGCCAAGAAACGGAGAGGCAATGGGGAATGAGGACATGACGACTTGCACACCTGCAAATAACTAATGGCAGTTAATGCGCTTGCGGGGCCACTCAACCTGACCAGGCTCCTCAAAATGGCAACGTCGTTTCCTTGGTATCGCATGAACCACAGGGGAATGGGCTAGCGGGTGCACATTTTCTTTGCCAGGTAATTTACCAGGTACGATGCCAGGTACGATGCCAGGTACGATGCCAGGTACGATGCTCGCATTGCGAGCACGTATAAGGACCTTTTCGAAGGCCGGCACCACTGATTGACAGTCAAGGGCACGACGCAGTCGGTATATCGGCTTTGAGGAAGCGGAGGGATCCGCCACCCGCTCATTTGGCAGAGCAGTCGTGGCAGGAGTTCGATGCCCAAGGCGTTGTGCCTGGGATTTGACCAGATTGAGGCAGACATACTTGTCTTCATACAACACCTCGACAGGCCGCTTCCGTGCTCTGTCTCCGTCCGAAAGCCACAGAGAAACACCGTATTTTCGGTATGCCCAGTCATTGCTGGTGTTGACCGAGGTGTCAATGTCCGAGGATAGACCCAGCCT
>KN881630.1:476257-523870 GCA_000934395.1 Fistulina hepatica ATCC 64428 | reverse complement strand
GATAGCACCGCGTGGACGAACTTACTGACATGCGCCTGCAATATCTATTCGCCGACGTGCTTCTTGAAACGCCACCGAGTTTATTCCGACTTCGCAGGGCTCGCCGATAGCCAAAATCGATGGTCGCCGCCCTCACGTGATCGCGCCTCCGTGCAAAAGCTCAAGATCTAACTCCAAGGAGTTAGGAGTTAAAGTTTTGAGGGGGATGATGCACCAGGGATCCGGCCAGCCACGGAATAGCCCCATCTAAGGTCTAGACTCATTTTTTGATTTAGTATTCCGTCCACGCCTACAGTCGACATATTCCCCAATGGGTTAGCCCATTGGCACCTGTAACTTAGGCAGAGCCACCACAGTCACCTGATTGAAGATGCCGCCTGCCCGCACACACCTTAGACAGACTCCGTTCGCCGTAATCATACCGTAATTACTCACCGCTGATCTGATCAGTCCCCGTCATATATATGCGTTGTTGTAGCTAGTATTTGAATCGGAGGAGGTACGATTCTCACCACCATTCACCTTTACAAAAACGGCGGCGTCGCCCGCCTTGTTCATGACAGAACCCGCCTCGACCCTCGGCACCTTCAGCCTGCAGGCTTTCAGTGACTTCGCCTTCCTGTTGCCCCCGAACCTTTACGTTCTCGCTCCTTCCTGCCTAAACGCATACAACACTCCGTTGCCATTGCTCGTGGACAGGCCCTTCTGTGCCACCGACGATGTACCATTGTTCTACGTGGAGGAGGAGCCTTATTTCGGTCTGGTTCACGTCTGGTTCACGAATATCGAGAACGGGGCGCGTCACATATGCAGCACCGACGCTTACCTTTGTATTTGCCCTTGGCTCAACTGCTACACGGTCGTGGTTCCCCGCGTGGCTTCTGAGTCAGGCAAAGAAGCGCAAGGCCCCCAAACATCTCATACCGCCATATCCGTTGGCTTCGCCTTCGGCATCTGCACCTCCCGCCACCCCGTCTGCGTTCTCCAGGCCCAGGAGCTGGTGTTTGCTCCGGCGAACTTTGTAGAGTCTGAGGCACACATCTTGCATGGTATCACTCATTTAGAAGCCCCCGCCCCACCCGAACTACATTTGGTGCCTCAATTCCCAGCTACCCTCGAGGAGTTGATTGCCCGTGGCCAAGGAGGAGGTGAGGTTGGGCTCGGAGCCAGCACTTCCAGCGAAGTTTCAACGGTTCGGGTCCGAACCTCGGTTCTGAACCGGATGGCAGCAACACTAGTTTATTAGTATGTCTTTTGTATTGTTTGTCATGTTTGTATGCTGTATGTAGTAGTGTACATCAAGAAATGGATGTTTTTCATATGTCTGAGATTTGTCTATATGATGGATTATGGTTATGTATATCTGTATATGGGGTTGCATAGTTCTTGAAATTGCTCGAAATTACAGAAATATTATGACTATCTCATGAAACAGGTCTCGACAGTAGCAGGTGATAGACCGTTTCAAGACACTCTGAGACATTATGGGATTTCCCACAGGATTTCACCTGATTATGCCCCCCACATCAAAATATCCCCCCCATGACATCAGGAAAAACCCAAAATGTCAATTTAGTGGCAAATGTCCTGAATTGTCACTAATTTTAACAATCCATGTAATCCAACCATAATTCATACCAATTGATTGTCAATTCTTACCATTCAAATTTCATACAATTGTATTAGCGAGTAATAGTGTCCAGAATTGAACCTACACCCTCCCAATAATATATAATACACCTTAACCACTGCACCATCCAAGCCACACCTATAATTTGAGGTTCAGCAATATTCAAAATGTTTCCAAAAATTCGCTAAGTCCACATCTGAGTCATCCATGACAAAACAAGAAATGTTGTGACTCCGGCAAATGCTGAGAATCTCGGATTTTGCCGACTAACTCAAAGCCAACGTGTCCAAGCCTTTGCACTTCGACTATAACCACGACCACTGCCACCTGTGCTCACCGCGCAGCCAAGGTAAGTCTTTTTCCTTGTTAGTTGTGCTTCTTGCTAATGAATATTGACATCCCGCTGCCACACTGAGCAACACATGGCCGCACACGCACGGCAGGGTCTCGTGACAATGTGCGCCGCTGATGGTCATGTGCACAGCTACACAAAGATGTGCACGACCACACGATGACACGCACAACCACGTGCACGACCACACGACGATGCACACAACCACACGTACAACTGCATGACGACGTGCACAACTGCGCGTACCGACTGCATGACCACACATGACCACCCAACCGCATGTACGACTGCACGTCTATGCATATCACCGCACGGCCATGCACACAACCACATGATGGCTCACAGGTACGTACACGACTGTCCAACTGCACACAACCACATGATGGCTCACAGGTACGTACACAACTGTCCAACTGCACACAACCACATGATGGCTCACAGGCACGCACACAACCGTTCAACTGCACACACAATGGCACGACCATGTGCACAACTACACCACTGTACCACCGCTCACACAACCACACAACCACTCGTACAACCACACAACCACACGCACGACTGTGCAACGATGCACACAACCACACAACCGCCTGTACAGCCGCACGACTGTGTGCATGATTCCATGTCTGCCTGATTGCACGCACGATGGCATGACCGTGCACCTGCGATGACACGCTGATGGGTATGGAAACTCCGTGACCGGGAAACGCATCCAACTCGGTCTTCGGGATGGACAGCTTAACTTTTCACACTTTGCGAATGGGTCAAACGTGATTGCGAACGTGTCCCGTGATTGCGAAGCCACGATGCATCTGTGGCATTGATTCCTGTATCATTTTAAATGCCGTGCAATGTCTATAGTGTGTAGTGATCGACTGATGAAGTCCTGAGTGTTATGAGATACGCGGTGTGTCGTCGTTTCTTTCACAAGTATCCGAACTCATGGTGACACTTTCTTACATGGCCGGCAGCACGAGCGACGTGTCATGACCTAACTACAAGCTTCTAGAGTTTGTCGCAACGTTCCCAACGAGGCCAGAGCCTACTATGAATTACCGCAGCGTGATCGTGGCCTTCATTGATGAACATCCTGACCGTCAGACTAGATACAGCAAAGATAGCGCAATGGGTTCCTCGCGGTCGTACAGGCAAGCTCGCAACTGCCTTCGCGTCAAGCCTAAGCAACAAGGATGGTCGCGAAACATATCGCGAAGCAAGACTGAAGGTCGTGAAACATTGTATAGTTATGGGGCTAGATTGCGGTCGAGGTGAAGGCAGTCGTGATTGACATACGGAGTTCGCGAGAGCTTCGCGAAGTCCTGGGTGAGCTTGTGAGTACTTACGAGATTTCGCGGACACATATATATTGAAGGAGGAGGGAGTTTTTAGGGGGGAGGGGCTATAAACCACATATCAATCTTTTATATTGCTTTTTATCATATCTTTCGTCCGTATCGTCCCAGGCGCGCCCCCACGCACTCGTGAGGTGTAGTTTTGGTTGTGTGGCCTTTTTAGAGGTTCCCGCTAGCCCCGATCAACGTCTCTCAACTTTGGAGCCCACCGCGAGGGGGTAGTCTGTCCTGGCAGGCAAATGACGGACTCTGCGGCCTACGTTACGTCGGCTACATCTGGTAGAAGAGCAGCTTAGGGATCGCGAAGAGATAAGTAATATCTACAGACAGACTTTATCGCCTTCCGATACATCGTTCATAGTGCCAGTCCCTCCAGATGGCGAACACCACGAGTATCTTGGTGACGAAAGTTTCGACTACTCGATATTTCCTTACCCGAGCCCATATATCAGCACAGGAAGTTCCGACGCAACAGCTTCATTTCACTTGGCGCAATCTCAGTTGCAGATGCCATCATTGACAGTAGAAGCTTCAGAAAGTTCACCGCCACCGTACGAATCAGCAACGCCACCAGCGAACTCTTCGGCAGATTCAGTGACCGAGCTACTTCATCGCCTCGGCCTTCGCTCGCAAACGATGTCTCACGATGGCGATGCAGGAGCATGTGAACAGCAGCGTCAGATGCCACCACGAGGTGGTCGTGTAGCACTGCAGTTCATCACAACCGAGTCATCGACGCCCTTAGCCTTCGAGTGTTACTGGCGCGATTTAGAACAGCATTTCGATACCGCTGGCATTACAGACCTTCGACAGAAGAAACAATGGGCAGTTCATTACCCTGATGTGCAAACCGCGACAATCATGAAAGGAGTAGCGGAATACGTGGACAATGCCGTTACCTGGGACGTGTATAAGAAGGCTATCGAAAAGCTATATATAGGTGACACTGATGATAGGCAATGGACGATAAGCGACCTGACCTATCTTTGCGGCGAAGCGACTCATAAACCGTTCATGTCGCTCTATGAGTTTCGCGCGTTTAAACAGTCGTTCACGGTCATCTACAGCTACCTGAAAGGCCAAAACAAGCTTTTGGATACTGAGGCATTGCGTATGTTATTCGCGACATTGGATAGCCACATAATCAACACGGTGGCCAGCCATCTAGCTATTGTGCGCCAAGACCATCTGCCGGGTGATCCATACCTGTTGGACGACCTATTGAGCGCCATAGAATGGGCTCTTACAGGTATGAGCTCGAATCTCGCATTAATAACAACAACCACTGCACCAGCTTTTAGTGTCCTTCCGGGCATATCGTATGCACCGCAGCCATCGCCAGCGGCGCCAGCGCCAGTAGAGCCCAAGCACGAAGATCTAACTGAAGCAGTCAGTCGTGCGCTTGCACAGTTCGTCGCGAAGCAAGCACCTCAGCCAGATTTGACACAAACTTTGCCTTTGCTCTTATCGGCACTTCAAATGCACGTGAACCAGTAGGCACAAGTGCCCGGGCTCCCAAATAACCAGGCTCTCATCGCGTCTCTTCTTGGTGCAGCGCAAGCCCCGCAGATCCCTCAGGCGCCACCCGGGAACATGTATCAGCGTCCCAGCCCTCAACAGTATGGTGCGCCACAGATGCATAATGGTAATTGTAACTATTGCGGCATTCACGGTCATTATATACACAGTTGTCCCAAAGTCGAGACTGACATTCACGCCGGTCTGTGCCATCGTAACCATTTTCATTTAGTTGTCTTGCCATTGGGCACGCATTGCCCAAAGCATATTCCAGGCCAGATGCTTCGCGAACACATTCGCAAATATCATAGGCTCAACCCGAATCAGCGAGCAGATCAGATGGAGCCGGATCGTCAACTGAATCCAGCCATTGACGCAGTGGTTCCCCTGGCGCAAGGCTTTATGATGGAGATTGCTGGTGACGAGTTCGAAGATCGCGACGCGACTATAGAAGAGTGCGAAGACGATGAAGAGGAAGCCACATTCCAGGCACAGCTCGAAGAGCTTTCTGGCATACAGGTGTGAAACATACAAGTAAAAGAGCCGACAATAGAAGCTAAGTCAAAGGCAGCTGGCCCCTCACGTCCTCATATTCGTTTTATGGACAGTGTGGAATTGCCAGCGAGGTCTCCCAAAGGCAAAAGCCGCGCACATTCGCCAGATGCACGCAAGCCCACATCCCCGAAAGTAGTCAAAATCTTGAAGCGACCAGCGACAGTCCAAGATTTGCCAGCAGTCGTGGTGTCAGAACCAGTTGGGCCAGTGGCCGTGACTACAGGCCTCCTAACGAGCAAACTTTGGGCTTGCGGTTTGTAGGCCCAGCGTATCACAATGTCGTGCCAATCGAGGACGAAGCTGCAGCGCGTGAAATCTACGAGGCCATCATGAACGGCACAACAACGATAAAGACCAAGGACTTGCTTTCGGTCGCACCGGAAGTGCATCGTAAAGTTCGCGAAGATACCATGACATGCCGTGTCAATGTGCCTATCGCCGAAACGGCGAAAGATACTACAAAGGCTTCATGAAAGTCAATCGCAGATGATCCAGTGGTCAGCTACTACCAAGGTCACAAAGGTGAAGGTCCACCGCCAGCCGTATGCGGCACGACATCTTCGGCATTGCGAACAGTAATGCCGTTAGTCAACAATGTAGAAGAAGTCGAAGGAGTGTTAGATGGGGGATGCCAGATAGTCGTGATGTCCAAGCGCTGTGCCTCTAATTTAGGCATCGCGTGGAATCCTGACGAATGCGTCAACCTTCAATCTGCCAACAGCGTCGAGGACAAAACGCTCGGTTTGGCGCGCGACGTACCGTTCTGTTTTCACAGCATGACGGTATACCTCCAATGCCATATTGTGGACACCCTGGCATACGACATTCTGCTCAGCAGGCCTTTCTACGAGCTTACATCAGCAGTAACTTGCAGTTTCGTGATGGGCGAGGAATCACTTACGTTGAAGAATCCCAGCAATGGCAAGCGTTTGACATTCCCTACGTATCATCGTGGTGACGCCCACTACAAAGTCTCAGCCTATATGCACGCGGAGTTTGACGAAGTTGAGGGCCCACCAATGGGTTTTCAGATGGCGTTGACTTAGGCATCGATGGCATGGAATTTGCGGTCGTCATAGAATTCGACCCAGCTGCAGAGACGCTAGAGGAACACGTCTCCTTAGAAGCTATTTCACAGTTCCTCGCTTTTTCTCCTTCTCAGGCCGATTATAGACATGCGTACCAGTCCGTGACAAATGACTACAAGCCAACAAGAGCTGCGCTTTCGTCGGATTCCATATTCTTTCAGACAGCGGCGGTTGAGGAGCTCAATTGTGAGCTTCCAGAAACGCTGCTTACAGATCCCATAGTGCCTGCGTGTACGATTACAGATACGGTTTCAGTATTTCCGGTATTTAATTCAACCACGATTTCGCGAAACAAGACTTTGGTTATTACACATTGAGCACGACAAAGCCTACTCAAACGAACCAAGAAAGTAGATTGTAAGGTCAATGGTGCGTTTTCGACTACTTTGTCGAACAACGTACTCTCACTTGCACCTTCGGAAACTGTCGCGAGCATATCGCGAACGCCAGCTAGCAGCACGAGGCATCAGACACCTCTTGTGGCCAGTCCTAATTGATCTCAGCCTCACTACGACACCCGAAGCACAAACATTTGCATCAAAGAGGTCCCTGATGAAGAGGCATATATTGCGAGTCCAGTTAGTTTTCAACCGAAGCCAGAAGCATGCTTCGCGATGTCAAAGAAGCCTTATAAGCCAGCGGCCCAAAGAGTTCATCCGGTACGTCAGACACTTCCCGCCGAGTTCCAGGTGAAGCGCGAAATTAAAGGTGACCCGCTCGCGAACATGCCCGAGCTATCTACGCAACCGGCACCATTCGTTCCAACAGGCCGTTATACGCAAGAACAGCACGACATCATAGACAAGGTTCATAAAGGCGACTTCTTACGACCGGCGGAACGCGATCTAATGCACGACTTCATGGCCAAGCACGAAGACGGTTTCACGTGGAACGACAACGAAAAAGGGCACTTTCATGAAGACTTCTTCCTTCCAGTTGAGATGCCAGTCATTTCGCACACACCATGGGTGCTTCGCAATATGCCCATCCCACCAGGCCTGTATGACAAGGTAATCGACTGTGTTCGTACCAAGATCGATTCTGGTGCATACGAGCCATCGAACTCGAGCTACCGGTCGTGATGGTTCACAGTACTAAAGAAAGATGGTGTATCACTTCGGCTAGTTCACGATTTGCAGCCCCTCAATGCAGTTACGATTCAAGATTCAGGCGTTCCACCATTCACCGAGCAAACTGCAGAGACGATGGGCGGCCGTGCTTGTTATGGGCTCCTCGATTTATATGTTGGCTATGATGAGCGAGCTCTTTCGCCCGACTCTCGTGACTTTACGACTTTCCAGACACCGCTCGGGACATTTCGTTTAATGAAACTGCCAATGGGTTGGACCAATTCAGTGCCCATTTTTCACGGTGATGTTACGTTCATTCTTCAAGCTGAAATCCCCCACATCACTATTCCGTTCATAGACGACGTTCCTGTACGTGGTCCCGTGTCGCCATATCAACAACCCGACGGTTTGTACGAGACGATTCCCAAAAATTCAGGCATTCAACATTTCGTGTGGGAACATTTTCAGAACATGAACCGCGTGGTTCAGCGAATGAAGTACTGTGGTGGTATGTTCTCGGGCCATAAAGCAGTCTTGTGCTCGCCTGAAATAGTGTTCGTCGGTCACCGATGCACTCACGAGGGTCGTGTGCCTGACGAAGAGCAAGTTGTGAAAATCTGCAATTGGGGCCCTTGCCAAAGCCTCACTGATGTTCGCGCATTCATTGGCACGATGGGCCTATGTAGGATTTTCATAGAAAACTTCGCGCATCGTGCACACCACCTAGTCAAACTTATGCGACGCGACCAGCCCTTCGAGTGGGGACCACAACAGCAAGCCGCTATGGATGATCTCAAGCGAGGGCTCTTGGATTGTCCAGCCCTCCACGCCATTGATTACCGCTCAGATGCACCAGTCGTCTTCGTGGTTGATACTTCATGGATAGCAGTTGGTTTTGTGTTATGTCAGTGCGACCCCAAAGACATGCGCAAACACTATTATAGTCGCTTCGGGTCAATCACACTCACTCCCGTTCAGTCTCAGTACTCGCAGCTGAAGTGCGAACTCTTCGGGCTCATGCGTGCGCTCACCACGTGCAAAATATATCTTATCGGGGTGCGTAATTTGATTGTAGAAGTCGACGCGAGGTTCATAAAAGGCATGCTTAATAATCCTGACGTCCATCCCGAGGCAATTATCAACTGGTGGATCGCGACGATACATCTCTTCCACTTTAAGCTCGTACACGTCCCCAGTAAGCGACATGCTCCAGATGGGCTTTCACGACGGCACCTCCAAGAGGGCGATCGGAAAGATATGCCAATAGAGGAAGTTGACGATTGGATCGACCGCGCCTATGGCTTCCTGCAACTAATCAACGTTGCAACAACACCCGGGGAATGCGAGATAGTCTCTGCCCTAGTGGACCCGAATCCAGCACGCACAAGAGAAGCTACAGTTAACGCGATCCTGAATCTGCGACAGACAGACGCAAACTCATATCCAGCACATTACGACCTCGCATACAGCGACTTTCCACGATCCGCGAAAGCCAAGAGTTTAGATGAACGGCTGGTGCCAACATGGCGGTGGCTACAAGATATGAACTGTCCAGAGGGCATAACAGATGCTGAGTACAATTCATTTGTCAGATGGTGCCGCCGCTTTTTTACCCGAGGAGGCCGTTTGTGGCGTTGGGGCAAAGGAGGCATACAGCGCTTGGTTTTGTCCAGTGACCAACGTATTCCAGCCTTGCTCGTGGCGCACGATCAGCTAGGACATCACGGCGTCTACCCGATCCTTCAGCATATTCGCAAAAAGTTTTGGTGGCCAGATCTTGGTGCCAACGTCACGTGGTATATCAAGACGTGTTACCAGTGTCAGTTACGCCAGCACCGCAAGTTTCGTATTCCCCCAGTCATCGCGATGCCGCCAATGATCATGGCGAAAGTCTACATAGACACCATGTACATGCCAGCCTCAGGAGGCTATCATTTGGTAGTCCACGGCAGGTGTGCTCTCACTTCATGGCCCGAAGCACGTATGCTTCGTTGTGAAACCGCGAAGACTATTGGCGAATGGCTCTATGATGACCTACTCACAAGATGGGGAGCGTTACTAGAGATAGTGACTGACAACGGTGCGCCATTCATTCAAGCATGTGAATACTTAAGAAAAATGTATCATATTACGCATATCCGTATTTCCGGCTACAACTCAAGGGCGAATGGCATAGTCGAACGCAAGCACTTCGACTTACGACAGGTGCTCTTCAAGCTATGCACAGTACGGCAAGACGGAAGTGTAGCCGATAACGAATGGAGCCGTCATTTCTAATACATGTTGTGGTGCGAACGTGTCACACCTCGAAAGATTTTAGGTGTCAGTCCGTACTATGCGGTGATGGGAACGTCGCCCATTCTGCCGCTAGACTTCACCGAAGCGACCTTCCTACTGGAACCACCATCTACCGTACTCAAAACAGAAGAGCTCATTATGCGAAGAGCTCGCAAACTGGAAAAATGTCCCAGCAACATTGCATGCCTTCGCAGCAAAGTCTATGCTACACGTTGTCAAGCTGCAGAGGATTTCATGCGAAAGCACCTGGATCTTGTTCACGATTTTGATTTCAAGCGTGGTGACCTCATACTAGTTTGCAACACAGCAGTCAAGTCCAGTCTCAACAGCAAGATGCGGCCACGGTATACAGGACCATCAGTGGTGCTAGCGAGGAATCACGGTGGGGCGTACATCCTATGCACACTAGACAGAACGGTTTTTAAAAGGCCGATTGGTGCATTTAGGGTTATTCCCTACTTCGCGAGAGCTAAAATACCGCTGCCGGACTTGGACCAATGGCTCGACATATCTGCGGAGGAACTGCGTCAAATGGAGGCGAAAGACAATCGCGATAGTGAACCTGAGCTAATTGCATCCCAATCCGACATTGCCGATTTACCAGAAGTAGCTCATGAAGATTTGCTCGATGGCGAAGGGCTCATGGATACTGAGCTGTTAGGGGAGTAGTTTGTTTAGGGTTGAGGGACAGACAAAACAGCAGAGGAAAGGCCGGACAGAACAACGTGAAGACGTCGCGATTCGCGATAGTCAAGCGTGGGCATGTTAAAGGCCCAGTCCAATGCACCTCAAAAGCTGGTTTGTACTGTAGGTACCGAAGAGACAGCGGGAAGAGAGAACCCTAGCTAAGCCAAGTGAGCATATTCAATTGCTTAAGGCTTGTATACTCGCTAGGTCAAAATTTTTTTCGTGAACAGGTCCCAGACACTATGGGAGCACCCACCAGCCCCGCCCACCGCCCATATCTCTCACGAAGCTGTCGTCATCGTCCGCATATAACAGAAGTCTTATTTATTGAAGTCACATCCCTTTCACGACAAAATTGTTACATTTTCTCATTTCGCAAAGGTCAAATTTTACAAGCTGCGTCCCATTGTACTTATATTTTCGTTCGTTATGCGTTTCGCAACTTCTACTTCATTTCATCCTTGATTCCTTGCGTTTTGCGGCCTATTTTCTTTACAAAGTTTGTTTATTGCGTTACGAGTTCATGTTCTGAATTGCACTAATGTATTTAGCGCCTGTTGTGCGCAAATTTGTTTTATATTTTGTCGCGTGTGAGCTTGACAGTCTGTGACTGAGGACAGTCACTATTAACGGTTGTGAGGAGGGAGGGCGCCATATCAATATGGGCAACCTCTTTTTCCCCTAGTCATACTAAGCCCCATATACAGTTTTGGTCCATAGCTAACTAATGGCCCTCAAAAAGCTTTCTGACACCTCCCTCCCTTATCACCCTTTATAATACACCCCTGTATACCCCACATAGTGCTTG
Source organism: Fistulina hepatica ATCC 64428 (assembly GCA_000934395.1). Lineage (NCBI taxonomy): Eukaryota > Fungi > Basidiomycota > Agaricomycetes > Agaricales > Fistulinaceae > Fistulina > Fistulina hepatica. Next base: position 512,509 of record KN881630.1, on the reverse strand, counting down.
TCTGTGTGAGCTCCATATAGTCCCAAATACATCAAAATATTATCAATTAAAAACTAAACAATCTTACTTGACCTCGCAAATTGACACATCAAATACAATATAGATAAAGAAATACCACACAATAAGTATATATCATCAAACTCAAAAAAACAAACAAGAACCAAAAAGCACCTACAAATGCAAATAGAAATCTCTGTTACAAACTCAAAATACAACATCCAAGAGCACATCAGCAATAGAAATAATATATTTATAGTATATCCACGACAACATTTACATATGGTGAGCATATGCTTAGGACATGTTAATCCCCCCCCCTCCCAGATGCATCGATGGGGACTATATCCCAGTTAACATAATACCCCCACACATGCGCCCCGGGGCGCATCGATGGGGAGTATATCCCGGATGACATAATACCCCCCACACATGCGCCCCGGGGCGCATCGATGGGGAGGGCGCATCGCTGGGGGGTATATCTTGGATGACATAATTCCGTGCCCACACGTGCCGTCGACGGGCTGCTCGTCGATGTGGAGTATATCCCGGATGACATAATACCCCGCACACATGCGCCCCGGGGTGCATCGATCTGGGGAGTATATCCAGGATGACATAATACGCCCCTGCACATGCGCCCCGGGGCACATCGCTGGGGTGTATATCTTGGTGGACATTTCCCCCACACGTGCGCGTCGACCAGCTGCTCGTCGATGTTCTTCATGGGAGTCCCCTGCATATCGACCGTTAGGTGACAATTGCTCTGGCACCGGCAGGATCTCCAGCAACCTCGTACGTCGGTCTGGCTTGGCCCGCTGGTGGGCGCTCCCCAAGTTGATTGCAGTGAACGTGACCGGGCCTATCCTTGATTGCGTCATAGGCATGTGCTCCTGGCCTTGTCGGCCTCCGCACGCAGGAGCACGATCTCTGTTGGGTGTATGTTGGACGGCGGCATTTGCGTGGCGAGCCCCTTGCATGCGTCGACGAGCATGCTGCGTCGATGTTCTTCATAGCGGAATCTCGTTCAGACCGTCCACGAAGTCTAGGTGCAATTGCATCTGGTACTTGTATATCTGATACTTCGGCTACCTCTTACGTACGGCCGTCCTTCTGCCAGAATCAGCTGTGTCTGGTTGACGGTCTGCTCAATGCAGGCTTGCCATGCTGGCGATTCAAACGCAAATACGGGCTCTGTTGACCCTCGCGTCACTGGGGGTAGCTGCAATCTCGGTGAGGGAATTGTATGACCGCAGTCCAGCGGGAGCAGTCACCTAGAAGAAGTTCCCGGTGACCGCGATTTGAAGTCCGCCAAATGAGTGGTTTGTCTTTTTGCGTAGAGGCACAGCCAGGTCATGCAATATTTGGAGGAACTGACCATCCACCATGAAGACTAGTACAATATGAGCATTATGCTCATATTGTACTAGTCTTCATGGTGGATGGTCAGTTCCTCCAAATATTGCATGACCTGGCTGTGCCTCTACGCAAAAAGACAAACCGCTTGTTTGGCGGACTTCAAATCGCGGTCACCGGGAACTTCTTCTAGGTGACTGCTCCCGCTGGACTGCGGTCATACAATTCCCTCACCGAGATTGCAGCTACCCCCAGTGACGCGAGGGTCAACAGAGCCCGTATTTGCGTTTGAATCGCCAGCATGGCAAGCCTGCATTGAGCAGACCGTCAACCAGACACAGCTGATTCTGGCAGAAGGACGGCCGTATGTCAGAGGTAGCCTAAGTATCAGATATACAAGTAGCTGATGATTTCATTAGACTTCGTGGACTGTCTTAACGAGTTCCGCTCTGGGACCATCTCGCAGCATGCCGTCGACGCATTCAAGGGGCTCGCCCCGCCCCTGCCACCTTTTTTTTTTTTTTTTTTTTTTTTTTACATATATCAGTGAAGCGCATAGTTAGTTCCGAAACATAGTATATTTTATTTGATAGCGTATATACTTGACACGTTTTGTCATTTTTTTAGAGCCATGCTAAAACTACGATACGATACATTACGAGGTACTTTTATGGCCATGCTGACGACGACAATGCTAAGGACGAAAACGACACGGACACGACCAAGAAAAGATAGAAAAAGGAAACCAAGCAATTCAAGCGCGGACCTACGCGAACACTAAAGAAGAGCAGCGAAATAAAGAAAAATTTACAGACGCCCGGCTACGATTACCTACAGCTCCAGCGAAGGCGAAGGCCTGTTCAGCTCAGGATCTTCCTGCCAGCGTTGACGCATTTCGGCAGCGCGGGCCTGAGCCGTGAGCCAAAGTCGGCGCGTGTGGGCAACGGCGTCGAAAGGATCAGCGAACCCGTAGACAGGTCCATTCGACAGACGCTGAGTGCCAGCGAACTGAGGGTACTCCTCCTTGATGGCATGGACGCTCGCGTACGTCAGGCGAAAGTTCCTCGTAGCCTCCACATAGTCGTTGTACGCCCGGCCAATGACAGGATCACGAAGATCGAGCGGTGGCAAGTCGCCATGGGCGCCAGCGACACAGAATTGCCTAGGCACTTCGACAGCATCTAGGCTGGGGTATCGCGGCACGACATCAGCACCACCGAAGGGCGAGGTGCCACGCGAGATGAGTCGCGAAGGGCCAGGCAGAGGTGCCTCGTTGATGGGCGCAGGATCCACTTCCATAGCGTCCTCGACAGGCACGATGACCTCCACAGGAGCAATCGGCGAGACAGGCACAACGAATGTCGAAGGGCCGGCCTCAGGCTCCACCGGCGGTGCCTGGTAAGGCACGAGCTCCTCGCGACGATCCTGGTGACCACTAGGCCCCACGACAGGCGCAGGAGCCTTGGTGGCAACTAGCAGATCCAAAGAGTTTAGCAAGAAGGGAAGATCGCGATATAGAAAAACGTACCACGACGGCGTTTACCGGCACGTTTCTTGCCAGGCTGCTCGGCGGACTTGTGCTGCTTCAAGAACGACTTGAATTTGACGGTAGGCGAACCGCCACGGAAACCGAGATGAGAGGCGATGTCCCGCCATCGGACCAGGTCTGAAAGGTCCTGATTACCGGCAGGCGCGCCAGCGATGTCCACCGGGTTCTTGTGTACGCGCGAACACTTTTGATGGAGAAACCGGCAATAGTCGCAAGGCTGGCGCTCGCGAACGTAGGTACACAAGATGCCATCGTGACGGCATGCGTAACAGCGTTTCTGAAGGCGAGTCGTTTTAAACCTAGCGATGAAAAGGAGAATGGCTTACTATTGAGATGTGGATTTCGTGGGCCTTTTTGACCTCCCTCGTATTACCGGACATTTCGAGGTCATCGGGCCACTCGCTCTCGGATGCGTCCGTCTCGTCACCATAGCCACCGGGGATGTAATGATAGTGACGCGAAGGCCCATCGGGGCATCGCGGACGACGAAGACGACGCCGAGCTTCGGCGACAGCGCGAGGACGTGTAGGGCCACGCAACCGCAATCCCAACGCGGCTTGTTGCCGATCTTCTTCGGCCAGCTCACGTTCCACCGTATCGACGAACTCGGGATTGTACCGGACAGGGTCGTTCAGCAGCGAGCCGGTAAGCCGAACCGAAGGCGGCAAGGGACGAACAGGGCTAGTTTCGCGAAGCGGTACGACGCGACACTCCGGTAGAGTGGCTGGAAAGCCTTCGCGATGGATCCAGTGGGAAGGCAAATCACTAGACGTCGTGGTGACGGGGCCAAGAGCAGGCGCAGGAGTCAGCTGAGCTGCTGATGCAGCAGTCCGAGCAGGCAAACGGATAATTAAGCGAGGAGGCCCAGCAACTTGTGAGGGCTCGCGAGTCGGGATGTCGACGGGCGTTGTGGCATGGCCAGCAGTAGCTTGACCAATGGCAGGCGCAGACGATGCAACAGGCGCTCGCAGACGAAGTCGGAGCTTGAGAGGCGGTGTCCTAGTCGTTGATACTTCATCAGACGGCACAAATTCGGGCGACGATGCGTGGGGTGAATGGGGAAAGAAAAGAGGCGTCACGCTCCTTTTGGCATGACGTTTGCCTTTGCGATCAGGCTCCTCGTAATCAGGATCGGTGTCTAGGTCGTCCGAAGTGGACAGAGGAAGGACAGGCGATCGTGGCGAATCGCGAAGAGCAGTTGACGCCCCAGGCGAATCGCGAAGTGTAGGAGCACTAGTGGGCCAGTAAGCGTAAGCCCATAGCCCCCAAGAATCGTCCCAGAGCTGGCGAACGGCGCCTTCGACCTCGTCAAGCAAAGCTCGTCGTTCGGCGTCCGGGAGTACCGAATATCCAGCATCGGGGTCCTATCATTTATCAGTTGAAGCCACAGCATAAGCTACTGCCGTAGACTTACCATAAAAGCAATTGTGCTATCGTGGACGACGCGACGACGCTCCTCCACAGTCAAGTTGAGGTCACGAGCCTCGCTCCAACGCCTTCGAAGCCAATCGCGAGCACGTTGCCGCATCTCCTCCAGTTCTCGCGATTCGTTAGCGACTTGAACCCGGTTGACGATCCCTGGCCAGAACCGATCGGCCCACGATTCCCAACCGTCGTTCCAGAGCTCGGCGATGAAAGGCTCTACTAAGTCGAGGAGCGCACGACGGTCAGCGACGGGCATGACCTTGTATCGGTCGTCGGGGTGCTCCAGATCGATTAAAGCGGCGGCAGAGCGAAGGGCGCGACGACGATGATTGAGTCGAAGATTGCGATTCCGGACGACGGCCCAATCGCGGAGAATTTCGACGCGAAGGTAGCTGATTCGGCCGATTAACGAATCTTCGCTCTCCTCGCTGTCTGAAGCACATGAGGTATCAGGAGACGAATTGCGAGACGAGCTGGAGTCGTCCTTGGGTGAGCCGGCCTTCGCGATGGCAGGAACTACAACGGGGTCTGCCAAAGACGCCGCTACAGTAGCGAGATCCGCCAAGGACATCGCGTGAGGGGAAACGGTACGACCGTGGACGACCTCCTCCTCAGCCGAAGAACTGGAAATCGAAATAGGCGCATCGGCGATAGGCTCAGCATCGACAGCGACCACGGTTGGAGGCGGGATGATAGGAGGGACGACAGGCGCAGCTGGTGTATCGTCACCGAGCAACGGGCCAGCCCAGGCGGCCCAGCTCGCGTCGACAAGCTGTGCGTTACGAACCTCCTGGCGAAGACGAACGACGAGTTCAACGGCTATCGGGCCTTGAGCAAATAGAGGATGTAAAGCCTATGAAAAGCTAAGTCAACCCAAACAGCGAAGAAAATGATTTTAGCACTCACCAATAACCGGACGAATCGGCGCGCGGCCACGGTACGTCGCGTCCTCGAATGATTGTAACTAGAGATGGTCGCGGCGAGCTCGAGCACTGCCGGCAAGACCTCGAAGTCCTCCATGTCGCGAAGCTGGCTATCGGTATACTGGAGGAGCGAGGGGAAAAGTACATCGGTAGGAACAAAAGCCATAGCAAATTGAAGCGGCTAGAAACGAATAAGTCTTGAGCGCGGAGCGAGATGGTGGTAACAAGCTGAGTTTTGTCGTTGTATGCTGTTCGTTGTTTAGCTAGCCGTTGTGATCCCAATCAGGCATTGAACATACCGCGTGGCGACCACTTCAAGTGCTTCGGCGTCACTGCGATCAAATTTAGGCTTCGCGAGCCTAATCGTGTCTGACTGGGGACAGTCAGTATTTACGGTTGTGAGGAGGATGATGGGTATGGAAACTCCATGACCGGGAAACGCGTCCAACTCGGTCTTCGGGATGGACAGCTTAACTTTTCACACTTCGCAAACAAGTCCAACATGATCGCGAACATATCCCGTGATCGCGAAGTCGCGCCGCGTCTGTGGCGTCGATTCCTGTATTGTTTTAAGATGCCGCGCGACGTTTATAGCAAGTAGTGATCGCTCGATGAAGTCCTGTGAGCGTTATGATATACGCGGTGCGTCGTTGTTTTCTCTCACAAGTATCTGAGCTCATGGCGACATTATCTTACATGGCCGGCGACATGAGCGACGTGTCATGACGTAGCTATGAGCTTCTAGAGTTCGTCGCGATGTTCCCAACGAGGCCAGAGCCCACTATGAATTACCGCAGCGCAATCGCGGCCTTTGTCGATGAGCATCCTGACCGTCAGGCCAGATATAACAAAGATAGCGCAATGGGTTCCTCGCGGTCGTACAGGCAAGCTCATAGCTACCTTCGCGTTAAGTCTAAGCAACGGAGACAGTCGCGAAACGTATCGCGAAGCAAGACTGAAGTTTGCGAGACATTGTATAGTTACGGGGCTGGATCGCGGTCGAGGTGAAGGCAGTCGCGATTGACATACGGAATTCGTGAGGGCTTCGCGAAGTCCTGGGCGATCTCGCGAGTGCTTACAAGGCTTCGCGGACATATATATAAGAGGTGGAGGCATATTGGAAAAGGGGGGGGGAGCGAATTCGATCTTTAGTTTTAGCCTTACAACTATAGGCCATATATCAATCTTTTACATCATTTTATCTTATCCTTCGTCCGTATCGTCCAACAGGCGCGCCCCCACGCACTCGCGAGGCGTAGTTTTGGTTGTGTGGCCTTTCAGAGATTCCCGCTAGCTCCGATCAACGTCTCTCACCGCATGCACGGCTGTGCACTCATGTGGTTGTACAGTCATGCATATTGTTGTACATACCTTGTACATGATGCCACACATTGCACTCCAATACCGGAGGTGGTTCAGAAAGCCAACCCGTTTGGTGACTGGGGGCCAAAGAAGCACCCTATTGGATGGCCATTCAGAAGACCAAATTGCGCAGCAAAAAAAAAGATAAACGTACCGCCGTACATCACAAGACGAAGCATCCAAACTGTCAAAACAAAAGGGTAATTTGATTAGCATGTATCGTGAGCAATTTCACTCGTGAAGATAGGGAGGTATGTTGTGCTTCAAGCCATATTTTGCAATGACACTTACCAATGTCCTGTTGTCCCTCATTTTGCACCTGTATCAGTTGCAGGCAGTCTGCTTCCAATTCGTGAGTTGCTACCGGCACGGCATTGGAAGACCTTTTGGCCTGTTGCTGCTGTTGCTGTTGTTGAGAGCTATGCTGCGCCCAGGCTGCAGCTGTACATTCAGCGGACCACACGGAGGCATGGAGAAGCTCAATACTGATGGGTGGCTCATCAAGGGCCTTGTTACGCTCGCGTACTGGTTTCGCATAATCTGAGACAATGCCTGAATGGAAGTTACTAGCGTGACACGAGTATCACAATGAAACCCACTTACATGCTGGGCAATGATGTTGCCACTGCTGAAAAGTACTGCTGTCATGGTGCATTGCACAAGCATCGGCCGGCATGTCACACTTCAGAAACTGCCGATGCCTCTGGTGTCAGTGGTGGCGAAGAAAAGGTATAGTTGATTGTGAACACGAGTGTGGTCAGCTGCAACACAAAATCGAACATTGAAGATGATGAATCAAAGGAAAAGAACGTGCCTTGGTTCCGAAGATGATTCTGCACACTGCTTGGTATCGCCTGCACTGGTCTTCGGTCCACCATTTCTGCACTTGACAACCGGGCTGCTCGCCTCTTCTACAGCATCAACCTTCCTGAAGTCACATTCTTTTTCGCGTCCCCATTCTATACCTTTGCACACGTGAACACAGGGGGCGTGATACAATGTTTCGTCATCAGGCATGCCCATCATGTATGACAAGTTGCACTTTGAACGTGTGCGAAAGGTTGAACAGTCGGTTACAAAACAGAGCTGCGCGGGAGGTTTAAGTTTCAACCTCGTGAGAGATTCAGCCTTCAGCAGGAATTTTGTGGACTCAGCTTGCGCATTAGATGTCCGCGTGGATGACCTAGGCGTGTAAGACGACAGGGATCGCGAGGAGGAAAACAAGTTGACCGAGTCTCTCGATAGCAACTTGATGCGTTTCGGAGACACGGCATCAGGCAGATGCACAAAGGTGACATGGGTTGCGAGCTCGACAGAAAGAGGTCAGCTGGTGGTGGAGATGAAAATGTATATTCACGCACCAATTTTCGGCGAGATGCATATGTGCATATAATCCTGGCCGACATCGTGGTGGTTGGGTGCAACCATACACAAAGCATCACAATACTGCATGCCGCTTATATCATCAGTATGTGATCGTATTTACAACGACTCCTCACATGTCGACTCTTCTGCCAACCATCACTTGACTGCAGGGCGGTTTGTTTTATTTTGAATACAAATCTGTGGTGTTCGCTAAGTCTCAATCTGAGCATGGTCACATGAAGTCAGTTTCTGAGCATGAAATGTGAACACATCGCAATGCACCTGTATTGCGCGCTGTGTTGGAGCAGTTTACATGGAGCAGACTGAGGTCCATTCAACAGGTTTAAAACCCTCTCCATGCACATACACCATAACAGCATCACTAACCATGGGCGCCATTGCAAGTGCGAATAAAAAAGGACAATACAAACAAAGGGAGATGAAGGAGAGGGCAAAGAAGTGGAGACGTGTGACACAGCCGCCGAGGAACCAACTTGCCATGTTTGATCGGCAATTGCCAGTTGCACCTGCGGTCCCGGTCAGCAGTTGCCAGTTGTGACTCGGCGAAGTTGAACTTCACGTTCAACCATGAGATTTCCCATCCTCGAAGGTAGGCATGCTTTTTTCATTGAATGTGTGCGTCCCTTATTTCTGGGTAGTCGCAAATCCGACCCTCGGAGTATGCGGGGTGATATCTGCCTTCAAATTTCCCGTTGCAGTATATGGCTGGTATGCCGACATGAGTTGCCAGTCTTTCATGTGAAGCAATCATAAACAGGAACCTTGCGCTGTCAGTACTAAGTTTCCTCTTTTTTCATTCCTGCTAGTTTTCACCATCCACAGACAGTTATGCTCCATCACCATCACACAGATTATCGCGGAGGTGCTCGAGGCCAATGATGTCAACGGTGCGGTCGCAGGGCTCATGGTCAGCGGGCCTGGCATTGGCGCAATGCTGGTGGAAAGCTCGGATGTTAACTTGGGTATGGCAATCTCCCTCGGAAATCATAGTGATGTCGTCGCTAACAACAAAACATCTGCAAAAAAAGTCATGTTCACTGGCAGTGTGCATGTTGGCCGCCTTGTTGGCAAAACTGTGTAGGCACGCTTCAGCAAATCCATCCTCGAACTTGGTGGCAATAATGCGGCAGTCATCATGCCTGATTCTGATCTTGCACTTGCGGTACTGGCGGTCTTATTGGCTGTTTCATTGGGATTCATGCTTGACCAGATGGGGAACTTGTCGACCCGCCTCCCAGATTCCCTACAGAGTTGTGCATGTAAGTTCGCCAACTCCTAAGCATGAAGACCAGACCAATGATGGTCTGCGCGAGGCAAGCATAGTACGTGAGGGTAAGGACATGCGGCAGCATTTCTGGCGCCATGGCAGCCATCTCTATGAGCACCATCAGGGGATTGTGTAGCAGCAATGGGTAGGAAAACAATGTCAATGACGTGCGACTCCATTCTGGAAGAAGCCGCTTGACAGTTGCTTGTCTTATAGCATCTCTTCCTTCGTCTGGACGACCCTTGAAATGGACGCTTGACAACTTGGTGAGACATGCCAACAGTCTGCGCACCACGCGAGTTTGGCTTTTAGTAGCCTCGTCCGAACCGTATGTCTCCTCTTGTCCTCGTTCCGCGATCTCCATCACCGGGATCGTATAGCCCACTAGATCTTGAGGAATGTACATGCCCGCACCACGCTCGCCTGGCTCAACCTCCGGCCCTTTACGTGGATGGCGACTTTGCATGGATATCAAACGCGTAATGCCAACCAGAATGTCCACCATCTTCGCGTTGTCCATTCCCTCCCAATGTTCGACCGACCGCATGGTGTTCACATAGTCCGGGTCTTGAGCGGCCTAGAAGCAGAAAGTGACGATGTGCGTAGTCGAGATAAAAAAGTTTGTATACTACCCCATATTATCACGGCCATCAATATAATTCCTTGTATTCTTTACTTCATGAGCTGTAGAATGTCTAAAATATCAAGGAAATACCTGAAAATACTCAGAGTGAGCTGTACTTTTCTATTTTATATGCTATTTGATGAGAAATCCTTCATTTCAGCTCAAATTACTTGAAAGTACATGCAAATAGCTGACCCCCAATCTAAAAAAAACTAATTTTGATAGTTTACGAAAACAGGTTTTTCCTGATGAGTGTGTAGGGACCCCGAAACTTATGACGACGGTACACGGACCCCGCGGTTGTGGCGGCTAGGCGCAGTGAGACATGGCACGAGTCTCGTGCGACTAAAGCAACTCGCGCGACGAGACGACCTAGGTGCCGTCTGTGAGGTCGTAAGCAGACGCGTCCGTTGACGCCCGATTAGATTATTGTAAACGTCTTTTAAATCCAACAAAATAAAGAATCAAAATTGTTTCCGGCGGCCGTGTGTATAATGACATCGTCGGCATTTGCCGATCAACGGCGCACGGTTTGAACCAAATCTGAAACTCAGAGCCACCGTTGCCTCGTCGGCTTTGAGAAAATCATGAGTGCGTCTGCAGCATTTCGGTTGTCCGTTCGATCCTTTGCTTTACGACCATCGTTTCGTGCTCGTATGCTGCATGCCTGTGGAGTGCCGAGAGCAGACCCATGGCCGCTTCCGCATTCACCGGAGCATATCAAGAATACGACGTCTCCTCCCGACTTACCTCCGCCAACTCCATTAGAAAGGCCAAACGAGAGCGTTGAGACCCTTCGTGCACGCTTGGTCTATCAGTCGCGCAAAAGAGGAACTCTAGAGAGTGACTTATTGCTCAGCACCTTTGCACAGCAGCATCTCAAAGAAATGGACGAAACGGAGCTGAAGGAATACGACAAGGTGGGCGTTATTGTTGATTAGTCGGATCTGATGACAGGGCGTTGTTTGACCGTCCTTTTTCCAGTTGTTGGATGAGCCAGACTGGGATATATATTACTGGGCTACAGATAACAGGGCGCCTCCCGAACGTTGGCAGAACTCGTGCATCCTGCAACGCCTACGCACTCACGCCAAGAACGAAGGCAGAGAAGTAAGGAGTATGCCTGCATTATGAAGGCAATTAGAGCATGGCTTCATCGATTAATAACCTACGATGCTTTCAGTCGCTCTGGGTGGTTAGATTCAGTTATAACTAATGGATAGGACAACTTCCGCGATATGATGTGTACCCCCCGTAGAGCCTGAGTACGATGCTGTGGGCTGATTGAAATTCTTGAGGGCAAAGTTCGATGCATTTGTTTTTTACTTCCTGTGAGTGCTACATACTTTACAGCGTCTGTCCGATGGATTCATCTCAATGCTTCAACTTGATTACTAGTTCAACTTTTTTACACAAGCAACCACAAATCTTCCATGTTGTTCCTCTCCTATACGTGCCGTACATTTTACACCGAAGGGCTTGGTATTTTGTCTTATAGATGGAACTTTGCCGACAAAGGACATGGATGACAGCTGTTTTTGGATGCCACTCTTTACTTAGTCTCCTGTAAGCAAACGGAAATGGAAGTAAGCCGTTCCATTTTGACCTCTTTGCTTGAATCTACTCCTTCTGGCTTTCAGTCTCAGGCTACGGTAGAAGGGTCGCAACTGAAAGTTGCAATGTATATGCACTTTCGCAAGGCAGGAGTCAATATGCACCTAATGCGTAGCTTTCGTTTCGCAGGTTCTGCCCTCATCTTCTGTTGGAACCAGGCGCACGTCGACAGCTTCGGCGGCATCACCTGTTCGCGAGTCCTCTCAACGCTAAGGCGTAGAACGAGCGAACATCTAGACACGATCTTCCAAATCTTTATGCGGAGTCGTGTGAAATCAATGTATCATCGGTATTGACCCGTTTTGAAGATGCGGCTTCGACGGAAGGCGCTCATGGCAATCTCAAACGGACGGGGGATGTCCAAGGTCTCATGATCATCGATCATCATCTTCGGCCTCCGCCTCGGAGGACCGATAGCCCCACGGTCGTGCTGGCAGTGGCAGGATGTCTCCATAGCAAGTCGCCTCTTGTCTCGTACCACTTTGCTGTAGGTTACATTCCTCACTATTTGGTGCAAAGTCTTACCGGTGAACAAAAACCACGACACAGCTGTTTGCTTCGATTTCTCATCACTCGATCTGGAGTTGTTGGATAAGGATGGCATACCATGGCTACGCCTCTGGACTCAGTAGCATTGCAAGTCAGCTCGAGGCTGCCACGAACATCAGTCCGATTGCCTTAGCTCTATTGGCTATTGCCATCATCTACATTTATACTTCGGCGACAAGTCGCTCCTCCGATGCTGTTCCGGTTTATGGGAAATGGTATCTGCCGTATTTTTGTCGGGGATTGGATGCCATGATACGGCTCGGCAGCGACGAAGACACATTTCTCCTCCATCTGCATCGTAAATACGGTTCAATCGTCTACGTTCCCTGGCCATTACGTCAGTACTTTGTCTTGACGAGTCCAGCCATCAACAAGTTATACGCCACTCTCCAGAAGCAACTTTCATTTCTGCCCATTAGGATTTCGATACAGGCGTCAGTGTTCGGTTCCCGACCCAAATATGCGGCCGCGCAGCTCATGTACGACAAGATCTTTGCGGTTCACAGCAAAGGTTTGACGACGGCTCGACTCGGCGACTCCATGCACCGTTTCGCAGAGACCTTTCGTGTTCGCGTAGACGAATTGCGTGAGAAGGTGGTTGATGCTGGCGGGGAACTGGATATTCCTTTGGTGGGCTGGCTCACTGGTGCTATGTTCGACGCTGGCCTGGCAGCTCTGTTTGGTCCCGAATTCCTGCGCCGTGCTAACGCGGCGGACTCGGTGTCCATTCCTATCCGCCGTGGCTTCACACTGTTTGATATGTGTTTTCCTTTGCTTGCTGCAGACATGATTCCCTCGTTCCTCTTCCGCTTCATTCCTGCTATACGTAATGGCATCGTAGGGCGCGACGCAGTCGCGGAGCAACTGCAGCAGTGGGTCTCAGATGGGCTTCCGGGGCTGGAGGAGGGCCTCATCAAGGACATGGCCGATATCTTCATTCAGGAGGGATGGCCTTTACGGGAGATTGGGCTCTTGCTCAACTCGGACCTGTGGGCGTCGCAGGCGAATGCACCACCAATCGCCGTTGCACTACTCGTTCGTGTCATGCAGTCTACTAGTCTCCAGGAACAGCTGCGTGCTGAGTTCGAGCAGTCGGGTCTGCTTGAGCGAGAGCGGGGTCTCACCATACAAGCGATGAACGAGGCGTTCCCGCTTGCATCGAGTTGTGTCTGGGAGACGCTCAGACTTGAGACTTCGTCGTTTAGCATCAGGATCGCGCAGGAAAATTTCCTCTTCGACGTGGGCGACCGCTTGGTTGCGATACCGAAAGGCGCGCGGCTTGTGGCGGCAACGCGGACAGCTCATCTATGTGATCCGCTCTGGGGCGACAACTCCGACGAATGGGATGGTCAGCGGTTCATGATTGAGGGCTCAAATCAGCAGGAGACCGAGCGTATTAAGGCGCGAATGCTGAAAGAAATACGCGGGTTCGGCGGTGGGGTTTCCATGGTGAGATACTTTCCTAATTGTGCGATTCTATGCTAAGCGAGCCTGTAGTGTGAAGGTCGACATCTAGCGTTAAGCGAGCTAAAGGCGGTTCTTGCGATGATGCTCTTGACATTTGACATGCGTCCTGTTATCTCTGCGGACGACAAGAGTGAATACAGACTCTTAAAGCTGAAAGGTGTATCCCCAGGAATAGCACACGCGCCTTTGAAGGAAGTTGGTCGCCCCGGTATGGGTGCTTTCCAATTTTGTGAAGGTAGCGATATGACTATTCGTATTTCCCTGAGGGAATAGGTTAATTGATCATATTTTTCTGGCATGACTGGAATTTACCCGGGTACCCAGTCGGGCACTTCTGAGTGGAACGAATTTGGTTTTCGGTCTTATTATTGCTTCAATGCAAGGCCAACACTTCTGCTTAGCGGTCGTATTGAATTTGATTATGTTCTTACACGGGGCAATAGCATTCCTAGTTCTCGATGGAGAAAGTAGGCGTCCATTGGTTTTCAAGTCGATGATCAACGAGGGCCGCATTTTCCCGTCGCTCGGGACGTCTATTTGACATTATAATGCCGTCGATAATGATATGCTATGCGACCAAGAAATATGCAACACGTAGTTTCCCTAATGTGGAAGTTGACGCGACGCCTGGATTGTTACACTTTCGCGAAGCAGAACGTGACAGTCACACTGCGTGACGCTCTATACTTGTCTACGGCGACTTTGCGTCCGCTATTTCCTCGCGTTCTTCTGTTTTTATCTATTTACTTTTTCTCAACGCTGGAACGGGTCTTTTCAAGCATTTTTCTGTTACACTGATCATCTGCCTGTGCAACACTGCCCCTGTTGCTCGGTGACAGCCCTATATCGGCGTACCCTGCTGTCTGCTTATCGGAATGGGTGCTGTCTGCTGTCGACCGACGCCCATCGATTTCGATGGCGAGGTCACCCTTTTTCACTTCGTTTTACTGAAGTGCGTTGGAAAGGGTGCATTTGGCAAGGTACGCAGTCGACGGGATGTATCGGTTTTCTCCAAATGCCTCATATCGTTCATGTACACGCAGGTCCGAGTCGTTCAACACAAGCAATCGCGCGAACTGTACGCCCTCAAGTATATCAACAAGAATAAATGTGTAAAAATGAAGGCGGTGCCCAACGTCATCCAAGGTTGTTGATTTGCCTGTCGGACGGGGCGGCAGAACTGATCCATTACAGAACGGCGGTTGCTTGAAGAAATAGATCATCCCTTTATTGTCAACCTTCGATATGCGTTTCAAGATGACGAAAACTGCTTTTTCGTGTTGGATCTGATGCTCGGTGGCGACCTTAGATGTGAGGGGCACCGCTCGCCCGTGTATACTTCCGACTAACTGCGTAACAGTTCATCTGGAGCGGCTAGGCCGCCTCGAGGAAAATGCTGTCCGCTTCTATGTCGCACAGATATCGACTGCGCTTACATATCTGCATGACATGAATATCATGCATCGAGATATCAAACCGGATAACATTCTTCTGGATGAGAAGGGCAATGCTCATCTGACGGATTTCAATATTGCTGTTCACTTTAGCACGGAACGCAAGCTTACTGGCGTTGCTGGGAGCATGGCGTACATGGCTCCTGAGTACGTATCCTCTCTCGGGACTGTTGCCATGGCTTTTGCTGTCTGCATGCTGATTCCTCAATTCGTTACTCGATTTTCTCCACAGAATTCTCGCGAAACGCGGATACACGTATCACATTGACTGGTGGTCACTTGGTGTGGTGGCCTACGAACTCATGTTCGGCCGGCGACCATTTCGGGGCAGGACAAACGCAGACCTGACGTCAAGTATCTGCAAGGACTCTTTACGATGGCCAGAAGATGCGGAGCGGAAATGCTCACGTCCTGGTCTCCAAGCCATCAAAGGCTTGTTATGTCGAGATCCTCACCAACGATTCGGATGCAGTAAGGAAGGGTGAGCGACTACAAGTTGCTACCGTGGCATGGTTTCTAACCTATTGGGGGGTTCAGCGGCTTCGCAGACTTCCAGAAGCATGTTTGGTTCAAGACCATTGATTGGGACACACTAGAAAGCAAGACTCAGGAGTCGCCATTTGTACCAGACGTGGGAACACGATTACCTTGTTGCGAGCGGATCATGTTTATTTATACCTTTTTCAGGGCAAGAAGGCGAATTTCGATGCATCTCATGAACTGGAGGAACTTTTACTCGAAGATAATCCGCTCAAGGCCAAGGCGCGCAAGGCAAATCAGGAGCACTTAAGTGCAGAGATGCGCACGATGGAAGACCAGTCAGTGTACCCGCGTTGCAGTTCGTCCACGCTACTGATTGCCATTTGTTTGTCAGATTTAGGCCGTATGACTTCAAGCGGATGCAACGGCGATCATACTACCCGCATAATACCCATCTTGTGTCAATGGCTACTGCGACTTCGTCTGGCAATTCAAGGCCAGTGACGCCGGCAGCTGATCAGCACGCTGCTGGAGGTGCGTAGTTTTTTCTTGAATGCTGATGGGAAGACACGTGGCCTGTCTCACGCGTGTTTAGTATTTGCACCTGTTTTTTGACGTTCACTTTGCTTTCCGTTATCCTGTTTGGTTTTATCTTGGCACCTGCGCTGACACGTCCTCGCAGGCGTATCTATCGCCAATGATTCACGTGTCGAGCACGGTGGTATCCAAGGTGTGTCTATGCCTTTGGATAGCGATGGCATCCGTCTCGAGTCTCTTGACATCGACAAATCGCCGACGCACGACCGAGTGATCTCCGAGAAGGATGAACCATGATTACGAAGAGGTTCACTTGCTGATCCCTGTGTGCGCTCCCTTCGTGATGCCTCGCCACTGTGACCGCAGCACCGTATGATGCGCCACACCCGACTTGCCCGCGTTATACTTATGCCACGCACGACTCTCAATGATTTTGGAACTCGCCCCATTTACACATATATCACTTTTATCTATATTCATTCCTTAATTGCAGCTTCTCCTCTGTCTTGCCATTTTATGCTATGAGTTTGACGTTGCTCGCTCCCTCTTCCTTGCTGTTATCGTCATCGAAATTTCGCTCTGGCACTGCACTGGCATCCTCTTTCTATCTTTTCGTGCTCGTTGCAACCTGCATATTCCCTTTGCCTGTTCAATGACGTATGTTTTCTATCGTTTTTTTATCGTCCACCTCTTCTATTTTTTTTTTCTCATCGTGGTGGTTATGCTTCTCTCCATTGTCATCGCATGTATAGCTGGGTGCATATCTTATATATTGTGAGCCTTCAAGCTTCATCCCCTTGTATCTCTCTTTTTTTCTGGCGTTGGGATGATACCCTGCTACGGTGTTACTCAAAGGATAATTCAAACGGATTGCGTACTGTAGTCCTAGGCATCCGTTGTCTCGTCTCATCTTATTGGAACTAGCGACAAAAATATATTCGATATCGATCCCTTTATTTTGGGATGACGTTGGCTTCGTCAAGCGCGAGTAACGCTGGACTCTGGAATCTTCATCTCAAGGTCTTACCTAGAGTTCAAGATTTCATGGTGATCTAATAGACCCAAAGGCCCTTTGTTTTGTAACTGGCGAGACGCGTATGTACATGCTCCAAGCTACAACGCAAAATTTGGTATGGCCAATAACTTTGCGAGTACACGCACACGTCAACAAGATACTGCAAGCAAAGATGTGGCACAGGTCATCACAAGAAAAATGTTTTCCGTGAAGTTTCAAGCTCGGGCTGCAAGCCATACGTCAGTGAACAATCTACGACGCAGACGTTGATTTCTGCTTGGAACTACACTGAAAACACACCTTCCAGAGCCATATATACTCGTCAGCCATTGGCAGTGGTCGCGATTGCGAAACTTCGGCGTGGTCTTGATAGCCGTCCCTTTGAGCCTCATCTACATCCATGTGATCGCTGCATTGTGCACCATTTGATTCGCCGGACTTGTCAACGGTTGGCTGCTCTGTAGAGGCCGTCGCCTTTTCATCTGCATCTAGTACTAGTGCCGCTGAAGGCGCCCCGAAGTTTTTGACAGATGGCACGCCACACTTCATCCACCGAAGCTTCAGCGTAAAGCGCGGTCCGATTTCCTGCATGGCGACGCGGACATCTTCTTGCCCCGCCTTCTCAGTATTTCGGAACGCGTATCTTTTTTGAATCATTTCAATGTAAGCACGGAGGCACCCGAGCTCTAGCACGCACCTATGCCGTCTGAAGAAAAGAAAATCGCGCTGGTTATGTAACGTCACCACCTAAGGCGCACTGTGAGCTACAATCATCGGTCATTTGTATAAAGATGAAAATTCTACCTGTCGTCCCTGGAATTCGGGCAGAGCTGGGAAGCACGTCTGGAACATACGACCAACTGCGAGACCGAGGCGTGTGCCGAAGCCGTTGAGCACCAATTCGGGATGATGAGCTGTAGCGCGTGCATGATGCTGTCGAGACGAGAATAGTCGTGAGTTTAAAGATAAAAACAGGAGCAATGCGTACGAAGATATCTTTTGTAAGCTCGACTGACGTCAATTTGAAGGATGCTGTCGGACCGTGGGGTAGATGAATGAGGGTCATAGCATCTACGCAAAGACGAATTGTAGTAAGATTACCATGGAATGATGTAAGACTGAGGAGTAGAGGGGCCAAATGACCAAAAGTCGATCTATCTACTAACTCGGCTTCTTGTGATCTTCATTGACGACACACATTTGCTTGTATCCTCGCTTCGCTGCCCAACCAGCAATACGACCCAGCTCGAAACCCTTGCCCTGGCGCACCGGAAGAACCGTGAAGCCAGATCCGTCATGGGGCCAAAATCATTGCACACCTTTTTACGTCTTATGAATTCAGCACCTGGGAAGATACCGACGAGTTCGTCGCAAAATTCATAGCTATGAACTATTGGAACCGTATCGGATGGTGAAGATGGAAGCGAACTACTTACGTGGTTTTACATGCCTGCGGACCGGTGGTTATCAAAAATTTGGGTGGGATGGTAGGATCTGGAGCAGTGAAATATTGCGCAAATGGATCGTTGTCGATATCCGCGGTCTGTTCTACAGCTTCTGCAGATTTTGATGAGCTGGGATCGTCCCCATCCATGGGCGGTGGCGCTGTAAGATAGCTGGGGTCATATTCGCGCATGTTATCGAGAGTGCGCGGGACATTTTGAGCTCTCCGTTTTGCTTTCAGCGCAGGATTTTGCTTTTCGAGCTTCGCCTGAGCGATGCGACGGCTGAGCTTGTCCTGCGACCTGGTCTTTTTACTTTTGCGAGCGACTTCTTGCCGCTTTTCTTTATTTCGAATGTGGGCTGGCATGATGGACGAGGAAGTGCAGACCAGATGGAGGTAATAGTGCAAGATGAATTAGCACTTCTCTTTTGGGTCATGATTTCCTAAACGGGTAATTGACGGAGACATACCCGATTTGGCACAGACGATGCCATGCACTTAGCGGCGAAGCCATCGTCTATCTTGCTTCACACCTTCATCTTCGTCATGAGTGGTGGCGTCGTGCCGCAGAAAGGTGTGTCTTTCGATCCCACAAAAGTCCCCATCAAGCTCACGTGCATCCTCCAGAGCTAGCGATCCTCGAATCCTTGATCAAGTATGTCGTATTTATAGACTTTGCTCGTGCCAATCACTCAACGTTCAACGCATATGGCCATTGTCGCGAATATCGCTCTGGATCCACTGTTTCGTCGATTGAATTAGCATTCGCAATCGACTCACGGCGCTCAAGAAGGACCGCGGAGAATTCATCAAGGCCTCCGATGTCAATTCTTTGTACCAAGCCGTTGTGAAGCAAGGTGGGTATGAAGTTATGTGACAGAGTCGAACCGTTCTGACGTGAATACCAATGCAACTAGTCACCAAACTCAATGCTGTACGTCAAGACGATTTCGCTCATCATAATCGCGTCGACGCCACCCTTGCCGATGTATTCTCCTTGCTCTCCCTCTTCTACCTCACGATTGGTAAGACACGTGATGCGCCAGCGACATACTCTCAAATAGCTTGCCTGAGGGTTCGTCGTATGCACAGTCCTCCTTACGCCCCTACTTATCCTTCATAGCAAATACTCGGGCATATGTCTGACTCGGCGGTCTACTCAGAGACAGATCTTGTTCCTTTCCGTCGCCGTTTAGAGGCGCTTGGTGCTATCGTGCACGCAGGTGCAGCAGCTAAACCCGACTCCCTCACGAAACTGCTCGAGCGACAGTACAACGACTGCAGTGCGTTAAGATAGCTCTTGTGGTGATTTTGTTTGCTCATTCCAACCGCTTCCCAGACAAGCTCCTGCGCTCGTTGGAGGACTCGTTAGCTGTGCTGTCGGTGGAACTGCAACCGATCCACGAACGGCTCGTCGTTTTGCGGCGTCAGCTCGTTGCATTGGCTGCGAAAGCCGCGGCTTCCGCCTCGCAGCCGTGCGTGTCCGTTGCAGTGACCGCACCGACTCCTTCCACGTCGCCGTCCCTATCATTCTGTGCTTCTCCCTCGCCTATGCCATCTCTCACGTCAAACTCGCAAACACCACGTGTTGACACCGTCACCAAGGAGCTGAAACCTATCTTGGACGAACTCCGTCGTATCGATGAACAGCGTGTCGACGGCAAATTTCTTTCACCCAACGGCGATGTTCCCGCGTCACAGGCAGTTTGTTCCGCTCTTCTTGAGGAATGCTTCGACATTGCTCAAGATGTCAAAGTATGGTGATGCGTTCGAGCGTCGTTGTGTCACATTTAATTGACCGATCGTCTTAGGCACAAGACGCATCGCGACATGTGGCGAGCGCGCTCAAACCGGTCTACGATCGACTCTGTGACATCCGGGCGGAGCTTGAAGGTGAGGTTCCTTTAGCGCCTTTAACGCCTTGGGAGCGGCTAATCTTTTGGCAGGTCTCGTGCTGACGCACCGATGGTCCCTCCGCGAAACCGATTTGTGGAACTACTCGCTCTCGCTGCAGGAGATCGAAAAGATGCGAGTGGATGGCAAGTTTCAGGACTCGGGAGGGAATAGGCCTGAGGGCCAATACGTAAGTGCCGCGTGATCATCCCCTCACCATTCCTTCATTGGGCGACGTTATCTGATGCTGCCGGTCTCGTAGGTGCTATTATACCTGCTCCGGCGGTGTCACGGGCTCATCTATCGACTTCTGTCGTCCAGCGAACCCGTCAGTGAAGAGCTTATGCCCATTGCGAACAAGTTGAATACTGTGAAGAAGTGCTTGAATGAGGTGCGTGCTATATTTTCGGAATACTGCGATGACGCATGGCCCAAGTTGGCTCATGTCATATCAAAGACCGAATATAAAGGTTTGGGACCTGATGGACCTCTACCTTTTGCGGGAGACCACTCATTGTTTATAACCCATGTACAACTAATGCTCGTTTGCAGGTCTTGAAATGCGGAGGCCCATTCGAACCCCGAGACTTGTATCCTTACCAACTAGCGCTTTTTCAAATTGATTCATTGCGCAAAGATGGTAAATTTGTCGGCGCAGATGGGTCAATTCCTGAAGGGCAGGGCGTCGTTATGGCTCACTTGAATGAATGTCATGAGCTGATGGAAATAGTAAGCTTTCTGGAGCTGTATTGCGACGGCCTTCGACGATGATGCTCACGTTACCTGCAGCTGAAGGAAGCCATGGAAGAAGGCGAGTTTGAAGACGATGATGATGAAGATTATTATGATGAAGAGGATGAGGATCCGGAAGAAGAGGCAGCTTACGCCAGCCTGAGCGACCCTGGCAATTGGTTAGGCCCTGGGACTGCCAGGTCTACGTACAGCATGTCTAGCAGCGCGGATATGTCCAGTCGACACGCAAGTCCTTTTGGGAGCGGGGCCAGTAGCCCTGTGCCCGATAACCCGGGTGAGGTTGCGGACACAGGGCGCGCCCAATGAGCCACCTTTTTGCGACGCGTCACGGCCAATAATTGCCATTAGAAGAAGACTGGTCCGTTGCCTCAAAACATTACTCAAAAAGGTCGCATGTGTATGTATGAATATGTAGATATTCGGACTGGGTTTCCTTCCAAAAAATTGCTTGGGAGCGTATTGTCTAGAAATTTTTGATGTAGTAGCTACGCGAAGTAGTGACGAGACACGCCGAACCTATATACACGGGCATTTGTACAACATCGAATACTGAGTGATGAACGTCGATAGCATCGACAAACACGGGGATTAAGATACTGATGTATGTATTGATCGTTTATATAGGTACGGACTCCGTTTCCTCTTTGGCATTTCCCGATCAAGGCCGCACGCCGCCACTCGGTGAGCGCGACGGATGATCCTAATACAGCGCATCGACCACTGAGGGAACAACTACCTGGTCCTTCTTAGCTGCTGGATCCTGCTTGACCTGTTCAAGCAGGGCTACAAAGCGGGTTTTCTGTATTTCTAGACCCTCGCTTCCAAAGTAGCGCCCGCTTTCGAAGTTCCAGCAATCGTTACCTCGCGGGAAATTGGCCAAATGTTTGATGTACTCTTTAAGCTGCTTGTCAACTTCCGCGCCGAAAGATGGTACGCACTTCATCCCGGCGATAAACTTCGACTCCACTTCTGTGTGGTATCGGCAAATCCACTCGATTGCACCCTCGTAGTTTGTGTGAAACTGGTGCATTGCAATTGTGACGATGTTGTGACGGTCATCTCCAGCGGCCTGCTCTTTGTTATGTGATGCGAGGTCCTAGATGAGAGATACTGTAAGATGTGCAATCATTGAACATGTGTATCAGAGCTCACATTGTCCAAAAGGACCAGCTCGGCAATGAGATATTCGAGTTCTTTGATGATGGGGTGGTAAAATGCTTCATCCGGCAAATCGAGATGCAGCTCCCCAGGTACATATGACGGTTGTGCGCCTATGTTCTCACACCTGTTTTTCAGGTACTCGTCCATGGTTTCTATTTTGTCATTGTCACGGTCAGCAGCCTGAGTGACGACCAACTCAAGGGAGTCTGTAAATGTTTCGACAAAGTGCTTCGCTGCACTGGGCATTGCTGTTTTCAATGCGAGCTGCCAAAATCTGCACAAGAAATTATCAGTGGTTTTTTTTTTGATGGGAAATGGTTCAAAACACGTACTCTTTGGTAATCTGTCCAAGGATGACTTCTGCTTCAGGACAAGGCTTCTCCGGGTTCTTGAGCGTGTCGATGACAATATCCACCATCTTACACACCACTGGTGCTGGCTCCATGTCTGTGTATTTGTCGATAACAAAGAAAAGGTTCATAAGATCGCACCCTGTGCGCAGATGCTCTGTCGGTTGCATCAGAAAGCGTCCATGCAGAATCCATACTCGCAGAAGTAAGAATCACCCTTAGACGCCGTAGGATAACCAAGCGAGGCAAGTCGTCCTACGGGGGACAGCATTTTGTTTTTTTAGTTCATCAAAACCTTCCAGGCGTGATGAGAACTACATACCAAAATCGCATTTGTCAAACACCCTTTGGGATCTGGTGGAAAAGGCTCTGAAGCTGTGAAACCACGCATTTGACTGCGAGCTGATTTCTTTATAGTGTGGATTGATCTTACACGGACACGGCCAGTTGTCCATCGTCCGTGGAAGGTAGAGCATCTTGACGGAGTGAGTCTGTATTGTTGAGGCTGGCATTTTGAATCCAGTACGTTTGCTTGTTCAACCAGACAAAAGGCGGTAATATATAGTTTACACTGTTTTTTTTTTGGATATACCCATTGGTTTACATCAGTATTTCGCATTTGAACGACCCATGTCGGCCACGTTCCTTCCAGTGGTACCGCATCTCACGCTTTGAGCAGCAGTGTCCCGATGGAATTCCTCACTCCCCGTTGAGAAAAATGACGATTGCCACACACCAGGTTCCAAAGATAGGTCAACAGTGCAGAGTAGGTGACATTAGAGAAAACTGACAAGTGTATCTCCATGTCGAAATATAGAATAATTGCGTGCTTGTACACTGAGAATCTTATGATTTGCAGTCAGTAGCAGGTTCTTTATGAGCTTCACTGATAGGCTTGGAGGATGTCGGAGATCGGTTCTGCCAGCCAGTAGGAGGTGCAGGGCTGTTTGTTGGTCACCAATGGAGGTTTGTTCAGCTTGAATATTGTATAAATACATCAGCAAATTCGGGAGAATCTCGAATGCTATTATGTGACTCACGGTGAGCGAACGAGAATGTCCTGCGAGCGCAAGAGCATATGAGAACCCACGAGAACTGGACAATTGTTGAAGCATCATCACAATTTGTATTTAGTATTTTAGAGATATCACATTGAATTAGAAGTCAATCATTGCATTTCTAAGTACTCATGAGAGAGCCCCAATAAAATGTAAGAATTATCAGAAATCTGCATAAGTGCCATCATCGAGGTCATTGTCATCATCCATCTCAGGTGCTGCCCCTTCGTCGGGATCTTCAATGTCAATTTGCTCGTCATTGTCGTCATCGAACTCACAGATGGCCTGTATACCCTCCCTCATCCCTCGAAGCTCTGCCTCATCAGCGTCCAACTCCTCCCACTGTTGCACGACCCATCCCTCCAGTCCGACTTCTTCCTCTTCATCAGTCTCATGGTCGAGGCGATCGGCATCGACTTCGATTGCCGAGTTACTTTTGTCGACATGCCCGACTCCCCCACCAAAATGTCTCATAAACATATCTTGGTCTACAAAACTGATGAAAGGTGAGTTTTACTACATTCGAGGTAATGAAGAGAATAAAAGGCTTACTGGCAAACATAGTAATTTAACCAATCATCAATCTGTCCATCCGGTCAAGTGATCGTGCGGCCAATGTATGGATCAGCGGCAGATCCTCGACTGGAAAACAGGAGCTGCGAAGATCGTCCTGTCACGAAATCTGGAATGAGGTACGCGCCGCGAATGATTTGAGCAGGATCAAGGAAACCGAACACATATGGATCCTCGGAGGGAACAAATCCAATTTTGTGGAGCCGTGGCCGAGATGAGTGGGGATCGGAATGCCATCCTGGCTTGTTGTCGAGCCATCGGACTCATAAGAAATCCATGCGCCCAAATTTGTCCTTCCGAGCATCAGGATGCGAGGAGTAAACTTCGGCATGAAAGACTGCGAGCACTTGTGCATACCAGAATGGATGACCGTCGTCTGCTGCAGATTTTATGACAGCAAATGGATGGCTGTTAGGGTTGATCAGGTCACAGTCTCGTCGCACGTCGTAGGTAGTATAGTGTACTCGGCATGTATGGGCATGGTGAAGGATATTAGAGTGAATGAAGACATGGTTGCAGTCCTCATCCGAAAATTGGCCGTGTGTATCGCTGTCGAATGGTCGATCGAGAAGGCGACCAAGTAAATGTATTCGTAGCTTTGAAATAAAACCCTGAAATGGCCCACAATTAGAATAAAAAACGAACAAAAAAAACACCAAGAGAGTACTTACCTCAACTACAGGATCCCTGTTATGTGAGTTGACGAAATGAAAGAGGTCGACGGTTTCATTCTTGACAGCTACAATGTGGTGATGCTCGTAAACAGCTGTCAAGTCGAGAGCAATTGCTCGTTCTCGCGAAGTTGTACTATGAATATTTAGGTCTTTTGATGCAGCTGCCGAGCGCTCCATACATCGCACCCGCTTTGCAATCTGTAGCGTTGCGTGGTTTTTATTTGTTAACTTGTAAAGCCGCCTGACTACGCGATGTGCGAGCTCTCCCTAGTACATGAGATTTCAGAGCATAGGTACATTTTTTGTTTGAATGATACTTACAATTTGCGTCGAATATCCATCAGTGGTACCGAAGCGGCGAATGGTGGATACGTAGTCCCCGAGTGCATGGAATTTGTAAGTATTGAGGTTAAGAGTCACTTGCTGACGCATGACTGGAGGCTGAGATTGCACAGATGGGCCATTACTAGCTACAGTGGCTGCACGGCGACGACAAGCTTCAACCTCCCGTGGTGTTTCATATGTTGTATACTTTGTGGCTGTGAAATCATGGAACTGACGCATGAGCCGACCGAATTCCGTTGTGAGTTTATCGAGGTGACTGAGTGTACAATCTGTGTGTAGGCGCAGCTTGGCAAGTGCATGCCATTCTGCGGTTCGGTATAAAAGTGTTAAGAGGAGGTCATTATCGGCACGATCGGGGAGAAGGCCCTCGAATGCAGGGATACAGCACTATCCAACAATGGTCAACAAAAATGTGTGGTGGAACAAAATAAACCACAACGTTACCTGTAGCAAATCTTCAAAATCATGGGCAGCGAGCTTTTTCATCACTGAGACATTGTTTGAGAATCGACGGATCATATCAACGCCAAAAGTGGGAATTTATCTGAACCTATTCAAGTTGTTGATTAGTCGAGGTGAAAATTTGAAAATACAGCGGAAAAACCTTTTATCCAACTCCTCTACAAGCGCCCCATGTGTGTCGACTGCATACAGTATATGGATTAGATGAGTGAATAGACTTTTCCATACTCCGAGTTCGAACTCATGCATTAGGTCGACTACTAGGATATCAGCTGGCTCGATGTTCAATCGTTCAGCGAATGCATTCTGTTTATTGGGTGAGAACTAGAATGTATATATGTGATGCAAAAAAGTACCATACCTGAGTGGGTACCAAAGATGTGGGCTTGAGAATCGTTTCAACTGCAGTTGATCGGATGCCATAGCCAAGCTCATAGATCCATTGTCGCGTCATGTCAACGAGATGTCGAGCATATATACGTGTATTGGATTGACGCTGCTTCGTATCGTGCACTTGACCCATAAGATGAACTTGTTCCTTTAATATCAGACAACGCGGACATAGGCAGAGTCCCTTGTCACATATTGTTGACAGTAAGACTCTATAACTTAATCAGTTGTTTGCTCTTAGACAGTGCAGATACTCACTTTTCAGGGTAATCGGCTGAGTACGTAAAAACTCGAGGGTATACACGGCGACGAACTCCATCACGACAGTCAATGACCATACCATATTTATATGCATGAATGAAATCATCATCGAGGAGATGATTCCAAACCGCATGTGCGAGTTCACGTCGACAGTGGGTCAGAATATCGGCCTTTTGGGTATTCCACTTCGCGTGTGACTCCTTAATGGTGTCTTGAAATGAGTTGGAGAGAGACAGAATATATGCAAGGTGGTGGCAAGCACCTGATGTCGGCTTTGCACGCTCGTATTTCGAAAGATTGCCCAAGTACATATAAATTGGCCATAACTTTGCTGTACCAAAGTCAGCAAGGTGGGTCGCATCTGACCAGAACATAAGACCAGCGACAACACGTTCGAGCTTGCACCCAGCATCGTCAGGATGCAAATCGAGTCGCTGTATGCGATCGTGTTCAGCAATGAATTCATCTGAATTGTACACCTCACTGTAAAGGCGTTCAACGCGCTCGGCCTCTGGCGCATCGGGAGAAATGTTCGGGATGTCACGAAATTGCCGAAATGGCGTGAAATGGAACTTTTCCGCAAGCGGTTCAGCGAAGACATCTTGAATGAGAGTAGTGAGTTTTCGACAATAAAGCCCTGGGACGGAAAAGGTAGTAGGCGCCTGATGCTTTTCGCCAGAAGGAACCTGAATGTCAACAGTGACCTCTGAAAATCCTCGAAAGGGCTGGCAATCTGTCTCGTCGTCCACCGCATCTTGTTTGGCAGCCCAGCCTTTCAAGTCGAACTTGGGATCAAGGTCCTCGAGGCGAGCGCCGCTCTCGCTGAACATGCGGGCCAACAGATTGACCTGCTCAGCGGACTTCTGTGTGTTTCCATTGGTGGCCCAGATGCCAAGCACATCATTGGCATTGACAGAGGCTGCCTCCGAGTGTCCCTGCGAAGCATGCAGCTTGGAGGGATTTGGCGGCGTACCAGATGGTGGTGCTGGTGTCTCAGTAAATGTCATCCTGTGAACCACTTCTGATGGTGTGTGCAACAGCAGCTCCATGGGGTTGATTTGCTTGTCAGGAACGTAAGATGGACGATGTAAATATTGTTGCCAAAGCCTGAAGATGCTTGTGACAGCAGTGTTGACTGTATCGCAAACAATCAAGTGGATATGAGGAAGAGTGCGAGTAGAATGTTCCGAGTCTATTGACTCAGGAATGTTGCTATCGGAGTGACGGTCACAATTATCAGATGCAACACATGAGTCTGTAATAGCTGGTACCAGATTGAAGACCAGTGGGGGCTCATCATGATATCGTGCAGGGAGACGTCGGTTTCAAGTAGGATGACCAGATGACAAGAGAGTGGGTGGCGGTGGCAGTGGCGTAGTAGGTACAGATTGCAGGGATGAAACATTGCTTGGACCAGCCTGAGAGATATTGTCAACGGGTGGAGGCAGCTGGTCACAAGCCGAGGAATCCATCTGAAAATTCTGTATCCCCATGAATATGTGAGTCGAGATTTTTGAGTACAATTCATACCTCATCAAGGCCTTCGCACCCTGCAAGCTTCATTCGTTTTGCTGGCGAGTCGCTCAAGGCTTCAGATCGAAGCAACTTGCGCTTGACATGGTCAGCCTTCTTCAAATCCTTCCATGTGGCACACAACGCTTGATGTTTCTTGAGACCTTGAAATGTCGGAAATAATTTCAAACAAGCTGGAGTCGCAGGACAGGGATACATGACAATATAGAGGAAAAGAAAAAATGCGAAGAGTGATAGCACATGCATTTGGGAGCAGCAGAGCGCCGTCAAAGTTTGAGGAGAAAGAAATGAGTACTTTTATTTACTTTGACTGTAAAACATGCGTACAGAATCAGAACTTGGTTGTTGTGAAGATCTGGATTCAAAGGTGGCCGGTTAGCCTTATCTGGCCAGGCAGGCTTTGTTGAATCGGCTGGCCTGCAGTTGGCTATAAAAGGTGAACCAGCCTGCCAGCAGTTGCAGCACCACTTATTCATGTACCTTTACTTGCTCAATCATCTTTGCTGCTATGTCCCCTACATCTACTGATTCACCGAATCCAACTTCGAGCCTCACTCCAAGCAGCAATGCAGTGTCTTCGGACTTGGAGCTAAGTTGTGATGCTGAACTCATATGTCTGCATCGTAAAGTTGCTTGGGGTAACAGAATCAATCGTGAGCTTGATGTGCGCTCTCGGAAGCAAAAGACAAGGTATGCTTACCTCTTTCAATTGGTCCATCATCATCATGATGCCGTCAACCTTCGACAGGTCTACCAATCTTGGCCGTGGATTTCGACAGCTAGTATCGCTCTTTGATACACCTGATATTGTGGTCCACATGGCCAAAAAGTATTTCGCACGACAGAGGGAAATTGAGCAGAGACACAATAGCCAAGGGCCCGGAACGAGTCAGGAGGACTTGGACGACGCGGAGCTCACCGAAGAAGAGAAGAAAGCTCATGATCAAGAGTGAGTGACATCACTGTGGTAGCCTATCTTATCACTGTACCTGAAAATCCCGCTGCAGAGAATATCGCACCTCCAAAGCATATCATACGCTCATGAATCTCATGCCCGGTTTGAAGGAAAAGCTTGACGATGACACCGTCGATGATGACGGATTTGAGGACTATTTTCTATCAGTACGTCTTCATAATTGAATGTGAATCTAACATACTTCACACTAATCACTGATAGATTTCTCGTGCTGGGGACGCGGCAAAAAACACGAATATGGTCGAGATTCGAAGTGCTATTGCCGATTGGCTGAACAAAGAAATCAATGCAGAATTATCAATGACAGACTCAGAGGATCACACATCGCGACCACACTCGCTGGAGTTTCACACCCGCGATTTCAGAGGTCTCGCGAATGATAAAACAGGTGCATATTTAGCTCCTGTTGACTTGGGGGACTGGAACGACCCAAGGTACATCTTATTTCTCTAGAATCACTCATCAGAACTGATACCAGCCCTCCATTATGGCACATTTCAATGGTGCCTTGCTCTACTTGAAAGTTTTCGTGCACATGTTCGCAACAATGAGCCTGGCGCTCAAATCGGCAGTAGCTTCTACTTTCACACACTTTATGCAAATGACACAGGCTCCCCCGATGACATTGAGACCGGTTTTTTATGCGGTCATCTACTCCTCAAGGTATTCTTTATATGTTGCATTAGGAAAAACACTATATGGGGAAGGAGACCTAGGAACCAAGCCAGTTCAAAAGTTGGACTAGAGTTGCCTGAGTCATCTTGAACTGACTTGGGTCAGCTTTTGAACTTGCGAGTTCAAAAGTCATTATCAGGTGACCTATGCTGACCTGAGATGACCTGAGGACTCACCAGTTCTCAGGTCATCCAAAAGCAACATAGGAGAACCCATGGGTCACCCTAGGTTCCTTTCAATTATGAAGCATATAAGTGAATTATTAGTACTTTCTATGTATGTAGAGTATATACAGGTGCTGTATCAGATCAAACTCGAAAATTGACAAAAAAGGAAATATGAATTTTTGATGGGGTTCTGGTCGGATAATGTGCGCGTTTAGTGGCGCGTCTGAACGCTCTAATTTTTATCAAAATCGGCTAAGCCATTCTTGAGAAATTCAAGAAACACTGTCTGGTGGAGTTGAACTCAAAATTTGACGAAAATGGAAGCATCAAGTTTTGGTGACGTTTTGATCGGGGCATGTGCGCATCGATCAGCGCGTTCGAACGGTCCAACTTTTATCAAAATCGGTCAAGTGGTTGTTGAGAAAATGGACTTGCAAGTTTTCTCTTGGAGCAGCTCAAAAAACCAGCAGATTTGGTATGTGGTGACTATGTAACAAGCATTTGATAGACTACTGAACTTGATACATGGTATGGAAGAAATTTAGAGCCTAAGGACACTGGTTCCAAAAAAGGAAAACCATGCAAACTCGGGGCTTGAGTTTGCACGGTTTTCCTTTTTTGGAATGACTCAAGTCACATGCTTATTGTTGGACTTAGAGCTTTTGAGCGTCAAAGTCCCCTTGCCTCCTACCACACCTATTCTCTTCTGCTTGTTTCTTCCTCTGCTTGTTTCTTCCTTCTGCTTTTTGATTCTTCCTACTAGCTTTTCTTCCTCCTCTAGCTTCTTCTATTTGCTTTGTTCCTTCCTTCCTTCAAGCACACCAGGCACTCAGCAAGACTGCTCCTCAGGTTCTTCAGCCTGCTCAGACCCTTCTAGCAAATATCTGAATGAACGGCTCCTCTCGTACTAACTTCAATTACTATCCTCAAGACAACACTCCATCAGTAGGGTAAAACTAACCTGTCTTCACGACGGTTGCTAAACCCAGGCTCACGTTCCCTGATAACCAGTGCTGGTGAACAATCCAACGCTTACCGAATCCTGCTTCGGTATGACTAGGAAGAGCCGACATCGAAGGATCAAAAAGCAACGTCGCTATGAACGCTGGTGCTGCCACAAGTCCAGTTATTCCCTGTGGTAACTCTCTCTGGCACCTCTAGCCTCAAATTCCGAGGGACTAAAGGATGCTATGAGCTATGAGGTAAGCTCTGTATTCTTCTGTCCTTATTCTGCTCATATATCTTTCAGATTATATTCTCTCATACTGCCCATCTCATTTTCGGGTTTTTCACTGTTTTTACTTATGTACATATATGTACTGTATTTACTACACCTGTATTATATACAAATACTGAATATATTTCGCTTTTTTGATCTATTTGTGTCTTTCTGAGCTAAATAATTACTTGTGAGGTTTATTGAATTGAGGATCAGCTATCATACAAGCCACTCTGAAATCAGCTTAAGTTATTTTAGGGTGACCTGAGACGACCTGAGATGCCCTGAGGATAACCGACCGCAGAGGGGTAGCCCAGAGGTCATCCCAGGTTGTCAAAAAGCCCTGGTGCCCTGAGAAGACCTGTGACAACCTCTGATGACATAAGTCATCTCAGAGCAAATTGTATTTTTCCTGATGCTCTGCCCTGCGCCAAGAACACCAGTTGACTCGTCTCTCCTGTGTATGTCAGATTGCCACTATGATTCTGTCACTATCCCTTTCATGTGTTGGTCACAATGTGCTTATCCCATGCTGTATATTTATGTAACATGCACTTATAGGTCCTAGCTATCCACTGCTTGTATTATTATATAGGGAAAAATGTTTGGAGTCCAGGCACAATGAAAGAAAACAGCCAAGGATGAGTTTGGCAAGTCCGAATTCGGCATGGAAGCAGTTGTGCGAACTATCCCAATTCAGCCAAATCAGAGCATTATCTAAAAAAAATTCCACAGCAGACAAATGGATGTCTATGAACACAAAATTTTTTTGAGACATGTGTAACAAGGTGTATAAGAGTTAGCATATTTTTATTTCTAAAATTACAATCAAAAAAATATTTAATCACGATCCCGTGTTCCACTGTGCAAACTACCCCTAAAACACTGTATCACATATGACTCATCATCTTGTTGCTCGATTCAACTATCAACTCCAGTCTTTTGACATGTCTGCCGTCTCGCATATCTCTTCTATTCACAGCGAACTCTTACTGGCCATTTTCGACACCATGGGTGACGAATCCGTTGTCTGGAACAAACGTGATCCTCTCTATATGGATCACCATAGCATGGACCTGTTCTCCATCAACAGGCCCAGTAGATCCATTCAACCGCCTCCTCAACGGCTTTCTTTGACTATTTCCCATGTTTGTTCTCAGTGGCGATATCTTGTCACAGGCAAAGCACGTCTATGGGCAGCTATTGTCGTTAACTCGTACAACAGGGGCGATGCCTTCTTAGTTGCCCTGAGCCTGTCTCGCTCTAAGAATCATCTTCTGCGTCTTGCGATGCTAAAGCCACGCTGGCTGACAGTTATTGAACACCATGACTGGCACCTGTCCTCTGCGCCCATGACACCGACAAGAATTCTCTATAGCTTCCTGCGATACATATCACGCTGGGAGTACATTAATCTCGACCTTTGGTGGGATCACTCCTGCCCTGAAACTACAGACCTTTTCTATATGGTCTCTGACAATGCCGTGAAATCATTGAAGGTGGCCATTTTGCAGGAAGTCAGGACAATTGATATCAACCCTTCTTTCTACTGCATGTGGGAGATTTTTCACAGGTCCCCACAGTTGCAGTGTGTCGCATGGAGTGCCAACGAAAACAGGCTCCGCTTGACTCCGCCATACTCATGGCTGCGAGGTCTTGATGTGCATGTCCACAGCTTGGATGAATGTCTCATGCTCCTTCGTAGCTGTGTTCAATTGGAAAGCTTTCATGTGACAGCTTATGACTGGCAAATCCTCGAGCCTTTGTGTCCTGTTGTCGCAAACAACTTGCGTACTCTCACTTTTTTTGACTCACATTGTTGTTGTCATTACTCTCATGTCCTTGATAATCTCACCCTTCCCACTCTCCAACACCTAGGTATCAAGTGCTTAGGCAGTTCTTGTGATGAGCAGCTGCATCGAGTCCATCTTTGATATGCTATCTCGTTCGTCTGCACACCTGGAGAAGTTGTTCTTCCATGATCGGGATGTGGATGAGTCTTCTCATATCCAGCTTCTCGTCTTTCCTTGCATGTCTGCTCTACATCATCTCGAGCTTGGTTGTTATTTCGACCGTTCGTCCATGGTTTCAGAGACTTTTTTTGACAGTCTCAATGTGCAACGTGGTGTTTTGCCATGTCTGAGATCCTTTCTTCTTTGGATTCCAGTCAAACTTCGTGAAAGCTGAAGCATTACAGACTTCGTCTCTTCACGTGTAGGACCTGGCAGCGATAGAGGATTACAGGTCCTACATTTGCTTTGGGACAGCCCAGCTTCGGTCCCAGTCATGGAGTATTTCAATGCATTATGCAAAGAGGGAAAGATGTGCACATGTAACTGTGATCTGGATTCATTCAATTTGTATAGACCTGTATTGTATGCTACCAACATATGCTCATAAACAACCACCAATAAACGGTTATAAAATTGCAGATTTAAGTATTTTTGTGATTTATTTGTGGTTCATGCCACGTAGCAAGGAAATATGGCCGTCGTTCTGCAGCAATTGTGAGCGCTGTATATTGGAGATCTCAAATTAATTTCATATATTGTTATTTGCCGGTGGTCGCTGCTGTACAACAGTACTTAGCCACTGACCAATGAGGCAGGAGACCACGCATCTCTCATTGGATGATTATTGACAATTACAAGAGGAAACATTGGGCGTTTTCGGCACTGCACCAACGAGGGGTACATCCATCCTATCAATGTGAGAAAAACAATGGCATGCTCGACGCGATCCAGCAGGATCCTTTCCACCCATACTTATCAGCGTTTGATAGATGTTGTGATCGGCGATCAGTGGCTGTCAGTGTCCTTTGTCATATCAAAGGAAAAGCTTGCTCTGCCAGAAGAGCATATAGTGATTCGCATGTAACTGTCCTTACTCATATCCCAGACTCCGAAAATCAGGCAGGACATACAGCCTCACAGGTCACCTTATGCACCCACCAATGGCAGATGATACTAAAATATTGAGCCACCATCCGTTTTCAAACAAGTTATAGTGGAAAATGGGCAACGAACCAGCGCTTAGCATCAAGACTTACTTGTTATTCAAGCAGCAGCAAAATGAAAGTGCTTTGGAAACTTGGGATACGTACTAGTAATAGTAGCTGGAAATATCACCTTGCTTGTCGAGGTCAGTTGTGGTGTTTAGATGCAAATGATTGCACTTTTAAAATTTCTTCCTACCGTCACGGCATACTTGTAGTACCAGCAAGCAATGCTACTGTTCCGATCTCTTCTCATTTATCGGATTTGGGATTGTTAAATGCAGACGTTTATATGTTATGTTATATACTACTTATCAGGCTTCTTTAGCCATCACTCCGCGCCGCAAGCACATTACAAAATTACTACCAGCTTCTGGATCTCCTGTGTCCTCACAAGTATCTCTTTGTGCAGCTTCAGGCACCAGTGCCTGTGATCCATGGCATTGGGTGATGTCCGATATGACACCATTCAGTGCATGTAACATTGACCTGTCGGCACCATTCAGCCCCACTGCACGGCTACCAAACGCACTATGTGCTTGATGGGCTTGAAAAAAATCATAATATGAGAATTTTGATACTGGCAGTGTTGCCATATTATTGTAGCATCTTAAGAGGCTTTGACTTTGGAAAATTAGGATACGTAGCATCAGCAAATTCGGGAAAAAATTTCGATAGCTCGTATTGTCTTGCAATATACATGATCAACACAATTTCAACATGGGATTGTGAGCTACGTCGTGACAGCATATGGTTGCTCATTACAATATACCGATTTAATAATTCTGGTCTCATTACTGTAAGTTTCACAAGAGTTATTGTTGACCGCAAGGCTGGATATGATTATCTCAACTCAAAATCAATCACACTACCTTCCATTTCTTAGTCATTATCATATTACAGTATAGCATATGACATGATTATGATCCAATAAAACTCATAATTCAATCACGAAGCCCTGGATCACACACACAAGAATCAAATGTTTCAAATGAAATGCATTGCAATGAAAGATCTAAATACTGTACTACAGACCAGTGGCAGCGGCAGAATTAGTGGAATCATTGGCAGGGCCAGCAGTACTGTTTTCGGTGTTGGCTGAAGCAGCGGCTCAATGAGCCGTGCGTTGAGCGGCCATCTTGTTCGCAGACTGGACGCTTGCCACAGTCACAGTATGAGTGGAGTTCGGAAAAATTTTACTGTAGCCACGGAGAATCAGACCGAAGCAATATAATTAGTATATGGTGTTGCACCTATTCCACCAGTCTAATAAGTCATGCACACGCTTCTTGTCTTTGGCTTCGGTCGCATCTTGCTCGAAGTAGTCGACAATGAAGTTGTAGAGGTCATGATAACTGAGTCCGAGGTACATGCTGTCTTGTGGCCACGCTTTGGCATCTGTCAAATTAAAATGAAGCTACATATGAAATGCAACCGCTCAGAAATGGTGATCAGAACAATGGATGGACATACCAAAATGGCACAGTAAGCAATCGCGTGAGGCATCACACGGTTCATCCCTTGAAGGTGTGCAACATCTGACTTGTGGGATTTTTTGCTCGACTTCTGCTTCTTGGAGGGCGGCGAATCAGAATCGTCATTGTTGAAGTCTTGAACAGAGCTCGGAGAAGTAAAAATGTGTTGAAAAACCTGATGCATATTGTCATGACAGGCGAAAACTCAAGCCACATCAGGAAAAATACAATTTGCTCTGAGATGACTTATGTCATCAGAGGTTGTCACAGGTCTTCTCAGGGCACCAGGGCTTTTTGACAACCTGGGATGACCTCTGGGCTACCCCTCTGCGGTCGGTTATCCTCAGGGCATCTCAGGTCGTCTCAGGTCACCCTAAAATAACTTAAGCTGATTTCAGAGTGGCTTGTATGATAGCTGATCCTCAATTCAATAAACCTCACAAGTAATTATTTAGCTCAGAAAGACACAAATAGATCAAAAAAGCGAAATATATTCAGTATTTGTATATAATACAGGTGTAGTAAATACAGTACATATATGTACATAAGTAAAAACAGTGAAAAACCCGAAAATGAGATGGGCAGTATGAGAGAATATAATCTGAAAGATATATGAGCAGAATAAGGACAGAAGAATACAGAGCTTACCTCATAGCTCATAGCAACCAGCTAGAATGAGGTAGCAGAGAGAGAAAGGGAATATGGACTTGAGGAGCACCAGAAGAGAAGGATGAACCTGCAAAAACATCAGCACAGTCACCCAAGAAGGATACAAGAACTCACCAGCACTGGTTATCAGGCTGAGCCTGCCTAGCAACCAAATGAAGACAAAAAGGGCAAAG